>JABXWE010102927.1:0-28303 GCA_014611495.1 Limonius californicus | reverse complement strand
TCGATACGAGCAAAAGTTTTGTGATTTGGAATTCTTCGATTTGGATATCTCTCTTGATACACGCGGACACTCTCGCGGCAGTTACCTTGACAGATCCAAGAACTAATAACATGTCGGTCTGCTCATTGAAAGGGAAATCCATATTTGATAGCGGCAAAAATAACAGCAGCAACAACAACAACAATTAAAGCAGCAACGATGGTTACAATAACAAAAAAGAATACAAAAGCAACAAACAGTGAACAATTATTGAAAAGTTTACTGTCAACAATCAACTGAGATGATTATGAATTTGTTCCTATCAAAATTATCATCTTTGTTTTATTTTTGTGTCTACCGCCAACTAAATTTTGTAATACAATTAAACCTGCAATAATAATATCGGTTATCAGTGTTTGAGTAAACATTTTTTTTCTTTGAAACTATACGAATTACGGAGTTTTTACAAGAGTCAAAAAATGATGCTAATGAATAAGTCTTCACTTAAAAAAAAAACATAGAATCATATCTCCATCCTTAAAAAAATTTTGAACAAATTTATCAGGGGTTGGGGGTGGTTTTAACCCTTCTCCAATTTTCTTTGGGTTTCTTTCGTTACTGAAAGTAGTGGCTTCCTTTGAAGTGCCCAGGTACCAAATTTCATTAAAATTGGTTCACACGTTTCTGAACAGCATACAAAAATGTGATTTTTTAAGTAAACTTTGAACTCCTCTCACGGGCAAACGGTACATTTTGGTATATGACAAAGTTGGGTCCAATCGACTTCTTTTGACCTCTAGAATACGTGCTAGCTCTATGTCCCAGGAGTTTCGGGACACCCTGTATAATTAATATTGGTTTCCCTTCTTAATAAAAGGATTTTTAAATTAATACTGTAGGACGATCTTTTTCACACCATGACGGGCGGTGGGAAGTTTTACAAAACTAATATAATAAATAACTAAACACTCACCGATAGGGGCTCGAATTCGGTTCTGTATATTCATCAAGACCGAATTAACGGGAACTCGGGTTTTGGCACCTTCAGACATATACGGGGTGCACTCCTAAAGTAAATACACAAACAGTCACAACCCCATTTCAGCACCAACCAGCAAAACATGGAACACACAAGCAATAATACATTACTACATTAGCATTGCAACTTCTACATTTCTACTTACAGGGGGTCGGGTGTCCCCCCGTAGGATCCCGCGTAGCATCTAGTAGCTCGCCTTTGGCGCCGTGACAGGACCGTCTCTAGTAGTTCTCGTTCAGGATGAGGTGTTTTTGACTGATGTACCTAATCTGTAACGGGTACCGGGCAACCGAATGTTACCACCGGTCAATGGGCGCACCCATGTCATTGTGATCACCAAACGGCCTCCGCTGGCCGCCGACGTGCACCACAAGGAAAAGAGTGAGAGACAGGTTCTCCACGGACCACTCTGCGAAGTGCAATGCAGAGATCACTGGCTGGTCAACCAGGTCGAGGTCAAGCCACGATTAAGCCTAATCACGGCTCGCCAAGCAATTAAGCAGCTTAATACGGACATCCTGCGCGGGTACACAACCCCCAGGAACCTTGGGGAGCTCATTGGCTTCCCCAAGCATTGGTACCACAGACCTCAAGTCATAATAACACAGTAATTATAATTACTAACAGTACTGTCTCAAAATACTACTTAAGCAAAAGCATTATCTATATAGCTTCAATAAACAACTACTCATCTCATCTCGCTCAATCCCACTACCTTACAGGTAGCCAATAAATAGGTAAACATCACTTCAGTGCATTTATCAACTAAGCAACACACATTTACTTAATTCACTTATCGCACACGCGAACTCTGAACCCCGTATATGAGCGACCACCTCATCGGCCCCGCGCCCACTGCCCCAATTTTCTTAAATCTTACCTAAAAACACCCCTCTGCGACGAGTCTTGGGTCTTGGAAAGGGGTAACCATAAACATAATTTATTACACAAGGGGGCTAGTAACCAAAATATTTAGAAAACAGCTTTATTGATAATATGAGCACAAAATACATGTAAAAGAATTTATCCAAAAATATTATTCCTACAATACTAATTGTTATCTAATTAATTAGTGTTTGCTTAAAGGCTACATACCAGGCAATTAACAAGTTTACATTTCTCAAATTCGCAGTATGGGAAAATGTCCTATTGCAATTACAAAAATTTTGTCGGAAACGCTTGTTTCAGACTTCTGGGAACCCAAAAAAAATGTTTTATAAAATGCCTAATATAATGGAAGGCACTATCTCGGAAAATATTAAGCCAAGTTTAATGAAATTTTCAATAACGAAGTAAACCAAATTTCCTTGGGTCGGATTTTTCCTTAAACGATTTGAATCTGGAAACGGAAATTAAACGTACTCTTTGATTTTATACCAGCAAATTTTCATATTCTGAGAGTAGAGCCTTGAAACACATTTTTAAATCAAACTGGGTACGTTCTGTCTAGAATTTTTGGAACAATTTTCATAATACACATTTACGTAAGCTTTAAGTTAATTAGTAGCCCTTGCATATAAACATTTTAGTGTATTCAACATTTCCTAGTGCTTTCAAATATTTTAAAATTTTACGTTAACCATCCCAAGAATTTAATTAAAATATTGCTACATGACAGATGTTACCAAGCACTATGAGACAAAATTTTTGAAGTATAGTTCTTACGATGAGCATTTTTTAGTTTCGGATTAGCACTTTATTTTCACAGCACAAACTGAACGCATTTCTGTCTTTGTTAGTTGCTTGCAGATTCATATTTCCGACAAAGACGTATGTCGTAGTGACATCTGCGAACGAAACAAGACCAACACTGTACGTGTGACATATGCTGTCGGCTGACACGTTTAGTAGAAAGAAACAGAGATACTTGAAGAATGTTGCGCTATGCATCCAAAGGTCACTACTTAAATCTGTTTCCAGCAGTATTTAAAATGATTTGGAGGTTTATATGGCAATATTTTATTTTTCAAAGTTACCTTGTTGTTTATTGCTAAAATTTATTTTATACACTTTGGGAACCTTTGTTTATGCTGGGAAATAGTTCTGCAGATATCCCGGTTTGTTTGGGTTTGTGGAAATTGGTATTAAGAGGTGAAGATAAGTTAATAGCATTACTGTTATACAGCCATTAAAAGGTAATTACCGTTACTGGAATGTATTCTTGAAAACACGATTGTACTGAGGCAGTTCAACATTGGATGTTAGTTGGTGTTTACTATTGTAAAAAGAAAACGCTGTTAGAAATGTCGGAAATTTTTTGAATGCGCAGTGTCAACAGTTTCTGTTAAATCTATTCGATTATTTTACGCGCGAAAAAGACAATTTTTGCCCATTATGCGACGTTGTAGTGGTTCGGGAACGAGTTGCAAATGTATTAAAAATAAGTTTACCCACCGTACGGAAAATCGTGCAGCAAAGGAAAGACAACCTTCCAAAAGTGCACAGCTCCAGCAAAAAGTTAAAAACTGAAGATATGCCCGAAACATTAAGAACGACAATTAGAGTGTAGAGTGTGCAGAATGTACGTTGAAAAAAGTCATTGTATATTTTAAACATACTGTTTACGCCTGTTTTGCCATTTACCATTTTCAAGAGTACATTCCAGTAACTGTAATTAACTTTTAATGGCTGTATAACAAAAATGCTATTAACCTATCTTCAGCCTCGTAATACCAATTTCCACAAACCAAAACAAACCGGGATATCTGCAGAACTATTTCCCAACAGAAACAAAGGTTCCCAAAGTGTATTAAATAAATTTTTAGCATTAAACAACATTGTAAATAAAAACTCTTTAGTAACTTTAGAAAATAAAATATTGCCATATAAACCTCCAAAACATTTTAAATACTGCTGGAACCAGATTTAAGTAGTGACGTTTGGATGCATAGCGCGACATTCTTCAAGTATCTCTGTTTCTTTCTACTAAACGTGTGTTTTGCAATTACAATATTGTTTTATAACTGCATATTTATGTATGTATTCTTCTTCTTCATCTGATTATAGAGGACAATGGCCTGTTAATTACCTACAATGGAGTAGGTTCTATGAGCCCTATTTGCACGTGTGCCGGGCAGAACGCTAACCTAACCCGGAACAGAGAAGAGTAGCTTCACTACATGTTTAAGATTGTTAAAAATGTTCGTATGACAACCGAGACCGACGGTTTTAAGTGCCCTCCGAAGCACGACCGGTTGCATATGCCACTATACTGGTCCGCGCGGATTGTGTTGGACTACGAATACCGTATGACCGGCGTGCGCAGTGCTCCCCTGTGCAACCGATATCTATGTGTATACACGTATAATAATTCCATATGCCTTCCACCTGTCTCAACTTCGTAAACATTTATTTAAATCAGACCTATAGATATTTCTACCTTAATAAAGAAGTTAGGTTATACTCTATGTAGTTATATTCCTTTTATGATAGAAAATAAACAGAAGATTAGAAGGCAAAGAAAAATGTTTGAATTGTATCGAAGAGTATAACCGAAGCGTTTTGCTTATGTTTTATGTGACTTACCTATACTGCAAATAAAACTTGAATGTCCGCATTTAGCAATGGAATAACGGTATCAAAAAATCGAATGTTTAGTAATTATCCATCACTCGCCAACCAAACGCCGATTTTGTCACAATTAATAAAATATTTTATTAATCAACGAAGAATCTGACAATCATTAATAGGCGACGATGCAAAAATAGCTTTTCGTGCTGTTGCTGTTATTTAATCAATTTCAGCCCCTTCTGCGTTTCATCACCGTCAGAGTCCTATTTTTGCAATACGTTCCTTAATTATTAATTAGTGTTTGCGGAATTTTCATTTAGTTCCAATAGAAAATAGCTTATCGACAGTAACCAGTCGAACCAGATAACCGTAATAATGTGGTAGTTTCTCAATCGAGTAGGCCGCTGCGGGAGTGAATGAGAAGTTGAAGCTTTGCAGGATTCTGGGTCAGGAGTGTATTGATCCCAATCCCTATCCTGGTGCGCTTTCTCCCTTTACAGAACATGGTGCTATACTACTGAAATATATCTGTCCTGTGTTACTGCTCTGTGATTCAGGAATTAGTTCCAAGAAGCGGTTCTATGCTGAAAATTTTGCAACGTCGGTCATAGAATCAGAACAAAAATTAAGTAACATATCCACCATAAAAACGAAACGAGAAGCACCCACTGAACATACGACAACCTGATTTGCTTCTGTGTTTTAAAAAATACTTACAGTTTTATCTCCGTACTACCTAAGATCAGACTGCCGAGAGTTTTCGGCTACATTAATTTTTGATTTGTAGTTCACTCGAGCGCTAAAGGGCTCGATGATGTAACACCAACATAGCTATTTCATACAAATTTAGGAAAAACTGAATTTGTGTCATTTCTATGAAATTAAAAATAAAATCGGAATGTATTACAAACAGTTTTAGTTGTCATTAATGCTAGAAGGTAAATAGTTAAAGAAAGTAAAAGTAAAAAAATATATGAAATATATTTCAGACATCAGAACCTTCTACATAAAATTTAAAAAATTTATTTTTGGTGTAATACCCAATAATTATATAATATTCAAGCCAAACTACTAACAAAATATAAATATATGTATATATAAATATATTTATTGATTTCAGTACTTTAGTATACAGGATGGTGAACTTTTCGATCCTCATCACTTGCATTTCGGAAACGGTCGGTTAAACTAGAGAAAAGGTGCGCTTTTTTATGGCGCTTGAGAATCGCCTGTATATTTTGAGGGAAGCAGCGTGGCGGACAAGCGCGGTACTGGTCAAACATATTCAAAGTTGAGGAACGATCGGCGCGGTGCCTACTTGGATGGGTGACCGAAATCTTCGCTCTAACGCTGCAACCCGCGGTGCCTCGGAGAGTACCTAAAACCGACGGTCCCCCTGGGTTAGTGTGCCACGGCACTACCTCAACTAGGGTTAAAGTGGCAGCAGGGTGCGGAACTGCCTTCGCGTCTCTCCGCAATCATTTCCCATGCGCAATTTTAATCGATTTAATAAAACCATTGAAACTGACAGGTAACAAATGATTTGTTTTAATAACAAAATAGGCAAATTGCATTGAAGTGTATACATAGAGTTTCTTTGTCGGGCTTTGTAATTGTCAAGATGTACACCGGTGTAGAAAAGCAGGATATGTACGATGTCTACACACACAGCAATACAGATTCTGTTTAAGGGTATGAAAATTATATAAATTTGTGTCCAGAAATACAACTACCCTGTCGAACAATATTTGCAAGGATTTCAAGAAAGTTAGGTGTTTGTGGCAGGTTTAGATGACCGCGAGGGCCATATAGAAAAGGAATTATTGCTAACGAAGTGAGATTGATCCAGAAAGCTCCATCCACATTTTTCTAGAAAAATACTATGGACTGAATCTTTATGTACAAATTCTGGAATGTTTAACAGCAAAAATCTTCATCAATATGCATTAGGGAATTCCCGTTTAATAAGAGAGACTAGGTCACAAGTTCGACATTCTTTGAAGGAATGGGCTGACCTTTTAGATAATGCGGTTCTGGGTTCATTTTTTATCGATGGACATTTAGAAGGGCTTGGATATTTGCATTTTTCTGAAAAATCCTGGATATTTAGATTCATTCTTGGTTTATCACGAAAAAACTGAAAATTCTGATTTTTGAAATAAATTATCTTCCCTAACATTGACGCTTTTTCAATCAAACTTGGCAACTTTATGGTTTTGGTCCCTGTGAGTTCAATAACACACAATTTTCTAGCCCTTCTAGAGTTCAAGCTGCGATAGTCAACTTTTTTATTCCTTATGGCCGCCATATTGGATTGACACAGCAAAAATTTGTTGAAAAAATGTATGTAAATAACTTACAAAACCGGGTAGGCTTTGAAAAACAATTGAAACAATAATTAAAGTGACAGATTGTATTGCTGATTGTCATTTAAACTGCATAAATCTGAAAAAAATGTATTGGTCTAACGATAATAAGATGACAAATTCAGAAAAATAAAATTTTTACAAAGTGCGCGCCGCTATTTATGATGCAGTGGTTAATTTACATTGCCCCAAAGAAGTAATCCATAGGCGTTATGTATGGCGATCGCGGAGGCCAACAAAAAGGGATAAACGTGCCAAGCCATGGATTTTGAAAACGTGCATCTAAATAATTTCGAACAATGCGGGCATTGTGAGGACTAGCCCCGTCTTGCTGATACTACTTATGCTTTTGAAGGGTTACTAATGGCAATTTGTCTAGCATTATTATTATTATTATTTATTATTAGCCCGCAACATCCCATTGTTGGGCAAGGGCCTTCCCCACAAGGGGGGTTGTTGATCTACTCTCCCATAGTGATCAATCCTCGTGAGAGAGAGGCGCCGCGTTAACACAACCTTCAGGTCACCCATTCAACGCTGCCTTAACTCTCCTGATCGTACGTGAACGGGCGACGAACGTGCGCATATCTTCAATGAATCTGTTTGCAGATTCTCAATCGCCATAAAAAGCGCAATTTTTCTCTAATTTAACCGCCTTCGTACGTCTTACCGTTTCCGAGATGTCAATGGAGGGTTCTAGGAAAGTTCACCGACGGAAAGTTCACCGACAACAATTCACCGACTGGAAAATTCACCGACTGGTAAATTTGTTTTATTCGAAATTTAAAGGTACCTACCTACATCATTATCATTTTCAGGAAAATTAATTCAAAATCAGCACATTGCAATTTTTTATAAAGATTGACAATACTTTATGATACGAAATAAATAAATGAGCTTAAAACAGTTTTCCACGTTACATGGTTTTTAATAAATAAATCATCGGCGATCAATTGCAGAATGGTGAATTTTCCTTTCGACGAATTGTGAGTCAGTGAATTTTCCATGCGACAAATTTACCAGTCGGTGAATTTTCCAGTCGCTGAATTGTTGTCGGTGAATTGCAGTCGGTAAACTTTGCGGATATCAATGGGAACATCGAAAAATTCGTCGGTATTTTAAAATTTAAATATCAAACAACACACATTAAACAGATTGTTCTTTATTAACATGAAAATAACTATTTTTTTTATCATGGAAGTGATAAATGCAAATCAGATAAATAGCCAACCTAACAAATTCTGGAAACTGAACACTTGAGAGGCTACAAAATAGAAGATTATAAATTTAATTGAATAGAAGGTGTAACTAGAAACTTGAATATGGTTGTTCTATCTAGGTATGCTATAAATATGTGCATTGATTGCAGTTCACCTATATAATAGCTTTTCAAATAATTTACGAGATTTCAGAGATGCTAGAAAGTATTTGCACATATCAAAAATTAGTATGACTAGTTTTAGATATTTCAAATATTTGCACATAAAATTAATTTGTTGCAGAAGTTCTAGAAATGGTTTTAAAGCTACATAGAAAGAAAAATAATTAGTCCAACTATTTTAGAGACTTTGTAGAACTCGCGTTATTTCGGAATTTATAAACTTATTTGACGACTAACGACGTGCAGGTAATCGCTACAATAGTAGGCGAAGATCCACCGGATGCAGCTTCACAGCGTAATTATGACTTGAAAAATAGATTCCTTCGAATAAGAATGTTTTCAGGTTCTCAACAAGTACATCCTTGCAAATCCATTCGTTGCAGCTTTTATAGTCTTACCAGCGCTTGTAACACAAATACTTTTGAGTTTAGAATTAAAACCATTTCTTAGTTTAAGAATAGTATATTTTATAACGCGGTTGGAATGGAAATTCGATGCGAGTGGAATCTTCCGAACGCGAGCCGAAGGCGAGCGTGAGGAACCACGAGCATCGAATTTCCACTCCAACCGAGTAGCAGACTATACTTTCTCCACGACCACAAGATATGAAATAAATACAATGTTTAACATTTGTAAACACACATAAATATTTATAAAGAAATTGCAAAATTATGACGTCTCAAGTCAATTGTTAGTCATGGATTCCAAGACTAACTGTATTTTTTGATATACTGTTACGGAATTATCATTCCATAAGTAGTGATGGAATGAAATACATGCAATATGCATAAGCCGGAAAGTGTTTTAGAATATTTCTTCAATAAGAGTTAGAATGTTAACTTTCTATTATCAAAATTGATTTCAGAATTGTGAAAGTGGAGAATAGTGCATTCTGTAACGAGGTTGGAATGGAAATTCGATGCGAGTAGAATCTTCCGAACACGAGCCGAAGAATCGAATTTCCATTCCCAACCGAGTAGCAGACTATACGTGAAATTCCGTAGTGATCGTGGAGAAAACCATTTTCCATATCATAACTGGACTTCAGACAGCATCGAATAGATTTGGTGAAGAAGTATTTGTATAGCAATAGGAACATTATCGTTAGTCACCCAAAGATTATAAATTCTAGAATAACAAGTGATCAATTCTTAAGTTTTTAAAATGTAATTCTCTAAATAGTATTTAACTAAGCAAATATCTTCTTCTTATTCTTCCTCCGTGTATAGGCTACATGCTTGTTAATTACCTACGATAGAGTAGGGTCTGCGAGCCATCTTTGCCTCTATGCCGGGCAGGAGGCTAGCCTAACCCCTCAAACAGAGAAGAGAAATACCACGACATAACTATGCTCGTATAATAACCGGGACCGACGGCTTTACGTGTCATCCGAAGCATGGCCGTTTGCATATACTACACTATATTAGTCCACCCATCCGAGCACGGATCATTCTGCACCACTAATACCGTTTGAGCAACATTCGCAGTGAGCCGCTACGCAACCGACTAGAATATCGGAAAATTCGTATCATTTTTTTAAATTGATTCTATAATCGTAATCCATGCTTTCTACCTTACCGGCACATGGGAATGCGTACGTTTATAAAAATATCTTTCTGGGTTCCTAGAGTTCTTTTTTGATAGTAAGATATTTAACATTTCCTTTACAACGTTCTCGGAGTAAGATAAGTAAGCATTCACAAAGAAAGCTGATCGCTCTGAATTTTTTACTTTTTAAGCAAGAAATGCCGAACTTTTTTATATTTTAGTGTCCCGTGAGGTCTGTGCACGTCCGAGCAGCCGCTTGTTCCACCTTTTTATATAAAATATTTATGTCCTGTCATAATATTTGCGATACAGGTTTTGAACGTATAAAATCTAAACAGACTACTTTATTATTAATGTGAGTTTTAAATTAATGGGATTGACACACTGAATCTACAGAATTGATGGTTTCTCGTAGTACCAAACAATAAATAATCATTTTTAAATTGCAGAAGGACACGTAATTTTATTTACTGGATTATCTTCCCCCTTTCCACTTAAGTATTTAGTGATTCTTAACAACGAAAATGTGTTTTCTTGTGATTGAATTATTATTCGATTAAGATGGAAAAGGGTGAGTCCATTTTCATGAACTAACAAGCTCTGGATAAAAGCATAATTTAAGTGTCCATTAGTAAATATATAAATTGATGTATATTTCTTTTGGTTTAATAAACTGCCCAAGAATTGTACGCATAGCACACTCGTATAACTGTAATGTCATTTTTAAAACCCTGCACATAGTACTCAGTGCTAGATATCGCCATGGTAATATTGTGTAACGTACAACCTGTGTATTGGTTGATTAACTGCTTCAAATATAAACGACGTACGTTGAGCGATAAAAGAATACTAATCATTACCTCGATCTAAAAATATCAATTTAGTTGGTACTTGTCGCATCTATTTTGCCATCAAAGTGCCCGATTTAATTTTCATCGTAGCATCCGGTGTAGATGCTAAACGTTTGTTAATTATCTCTCAGTTTTTCGTCAAATATATGTTATTGCTTCGTGTCCGCGAAAATTTGCGAAAAAGTCTTTTCCATTTATCGTCGATAAAACTGCGCAAGTATTAACATAAAAATGTGGAAAATTTTCGGGTTGGCACTGTATTCAATCAAGTTTCATGACACATGTAAAAGTCGGTATGTATTATTATTCAATATTCAACCTTCTTCGCCCTTTTCCAAACAACTTTTGCACGTTTTCAGTTATCTGCAAAACTTTTTTCATTTCGTTGACAAACATTTCCAATTCGTACAGAGGCAAATGCTTCACATCTTTCTCCAGCCTGTCATGAAATATTCAATCGAATCTAATATATTTCCAGTAAATTATTATGTAGGCGGCAGTAATCCTGAAACATTGAATATCCACAACCGTGTACTTTAAACAAGATTAAAACTTCAACAGCTATGCGGAACAAGTTAACAGGTACTGAAATATGTCGTTAATATTTTATTATCCTCATAAACCTGCGTTAGTTCCACCACAGTAAGTTTATTGACAAACTACAATTGATTTAGTTTAATAGCGCAACCACCGACGCCGACGGACGCACAGATTTTGTATTTATTAATACTACTAAACACGAAAAGAAAAAAGAAACATCGCACAAGGGATGAAAATTTAGTATCATGACTAAATCAAGCGAGCTTAAGCTCGTGAAACCCCAAGATCCGCGGATAAAATAATGAAAGCTTCGTATTATTAATTGTTACAATTACTGCCAAGGAAGTTATTAAAGAGGTGTTGAATTAATAATAGCGTCTTTTTTCATAATTTTGTTGTGTACGTGGATTTTCAGCTTACTGACTAACTAATATTACACTGCATTCATTTTTAAATGTGCCGTAAAAATACGGTATCGAATATCCTTAACTTCCCTCTGCTGAACACTGGCCTCTTCTCTGTTTGTGCTGCTCCTCGGCGTTAAGGTAAAAGCACCGGGGACTTACAGTACAACGTCATATGCGAACTACAGAAATACCAAAGAGAGTTGTGACATATAAATCTCAGTTGCCAAAGCCGAATTGGGAAAAATGTCTGGAGTCTGTGTTTTGAACCTAGAGTTCCACTTTCACTTCAAACTCAAAATTTAGTTTGGGAAGGTTAATTTTAAAGTAAGAAGTACTACAAAAAATAATTTAATATAACACACAGAGAAGCATACAACATTTTTCAACGTTAACGTGAATTTGTTGCTAATTTAAGGTTGTTTTACTACCAAAACAGCAATTAATACTGGAACGTTTAACTCTTATTAAAATATAAGTATGAATTTCAAAAAAGTAAGGCAACAAACAATTAACAAATTTTTAATGATCAAATTTATCTTCAGATAACGGTTTACCAATGGGAAGTCCAATTTCATCACTGTTAGCTAATATATTTATGGATTATTTAGAATATCGATTTTTTTGAATCAAATCAATCTTCGAAATTATGTTTTGGTTCCGTTACGTTGATGATATTTTAGCATGTTTTAATTCATTTGAGTTTATTGGTGATTTCTTAAACGTTAACTACTCTACATTCAAACATAAACTTTACATTAGAAACAGAACAAAACAGATATATTAAATTATTTAGACTTAAATATAAAAATTAATTGCGAAAACAAACTCGAATACTCTATTTATAGAAAACCTACACAAAGATATCACAATACCACAGTTGCAACAAGGTATAAAGGATGAAATAAACTTGGACGCAATTAACAAAACACTGAAAGCAATACTTGGAAAAGTTGATAGGCAAGAGAACTCCATCACATCTATTTAAATAGAGTTAGAATGCTACAAAGCAGCAATAAGGCAGCGGCCAAAAACAACAAATAAAAATGGCTTTGTCTATTAGAATACTAGCCTGGAATGCAAATGGACTGCTCCAGCATGCCCATGAACTAGAAATATTCCTCTGGCAACAGAAAATAGATGTATGTCTGTTTTCAGAAACCCACTTTACTAAAGAAAACTACCTAAAAATAAAAGGTTACAAATTATATCACACAATTCACCCTGATAATGCTGCAAAAGGAGGATCAGCGGTAATAATTAAAGAAAATATTACAAATATATTATATTATATAACACTTCGAGGAAACCCAATTATGGAACCCATGCGATACAAGCAACAGCTGTGAAAGTTTTCACAAAAACTAATAACTTCATAGTGACGGCAATATACTGCCCACCAGGACAAGAACGATTATCTCAGGCTTTTCCAAATGCTAGGAAATCAATTTATAATTGGAGGAGATTTCAATGCTAAACACTCCTACTGGGGATCGAGGATTACCACTACTAAAGAAAAGCATCTTATGAAGCGATCAGACAAACCAAATGCGAGTGCCAATCTACGGGTAAACTGACGTACTGGTCTACAGATAATAACAAGATCCCTGATCTAATAGACTTCTTTATGCTGAAGGGCATGTCATCCAATTATAGCAGCGTAGCGGCTAGTCATGACTTATCATCAGATCATTCTCCTATCATTCTAACGATAAGCGACACTATTATTATTAAAGAACATCCGCCATCACTATCCAACAAACTAACAGATTGGGAAGGATTTAGAAAAGATCTTGAACAAAGAATCAAATTAAACACATTACTAAAGACCACAGACCAACTTGACAATGAAATAGAGCAACTCGTTGTTGATTTTCAGGAAGCAGCATGGAATAACACTCCTACACTAAAGAAAATAGAAAGCGGCATAAACTGTCCGAAGAAAATAAAAGATATGATAGCCCAGAAAAGAAGAGCCAGAAAACGATGGCAGCACTCAAGAGCCCCAGAGGACAAAAGAAGACTAAATACATTGAGCCAAGGAGCTTAGAAAGGAAATACACGAAAATAAAAATGAAACATTTAATGACTTTCGCAGAGAATTGGCAGATGATAAAGACTCAGACTATTCGCTATGGAGAGCTACGAAAAGTCTAAAAAGTCCTAAAACACAAGTTCCGTCTATTAGAAAAGGAGACGAGACTTGGGCTAGAGATAACGAACAAATGGCAGAACTATTTTCGGAGTATTTGGCTAATACTTTCCAGCCATACTTCCAACAAACTACCGAAGAAAATATACCAGCAACTAATAACGAAGATGAAACCCCAATTACTTTGGCTGCACCAATAAAAGTTTCTAACGAGATAACTAAAAATATTAATTCTAAAAAAGCACTAGGATTTGATCTTATAACCGGCTAAATCTTAAAAGAACTCCAAAGAAAAGGAATTGTTAAACGAACGTACCTAATCTATGCAGCATTTAGACTACGATATGTCCCTATGCAATGGAATGTAGCAGAGGTGATAATGATTCCGAAACCTGGCAAACCACCAAATGAGAAAACATCCTATCGGCCAATCTCGTTACTGCCAACGATATCAAAATTATTTGAGAAATTACTCTTGAAGCGACTCAAACCGACTATTGAAGAACAGAAACTGATCCCAAATCACCAATTTGGATTCAGAAATAAAAACTCCACAACTGAGCAGGTCCACAGAATTACAACCACAATCGAAAGGGCACTAGAAGAAAAGAAAATCCGCTCAATAATATTTCTGGACGTTGCGCAAGCTTTCGATAAAGTCTGGCACGATGGACTAAAATGTAAAATAGATACCAACTTGCCTAAACAACACAGCCAACTACGGAAATCCTACATTTAAAATAGAAACTTCAGAGTAAAACACGAAGATAGCTATTCAGAAATAAAAGAAATATCAGCTGGAGTTCCACAAAGGAGCGTACCAGGCCCATTCCTGTATCTCCTCTACACGAAGAAACGACCATCGCAACCTTTGCCGATGATACTGCTGTCATGCTATCATAGCGGTAGTGACAGCATGGAAGAAGCGACAACCAAATTGCAGACTGCCACAGACAAAGTCAACAACTGGACCAAGAAGTGGCGAATCAAACTTAACAAAGCAAAATCAGTGCATGTTAACTACACTAACAGAAAAATTAACCACCTACCTATTGTGAATAACCACGGAAATAATGCAAAATACCTAGGTATGACTCTTGACACAAAATTGAGGTAGAAAAAGCACGTAAAAAGAAAAGAGAAGAACTTAACCTGAAATTTAGAGATATGTATTGGTTAATTGCAAGGCATTCTGAACTATCATTACATAATAAGCTATTACTATATAAATAAGCGTTAAAACCAGTCTGGACATACGGGCAGTGGCGGCTCCCCAAGTGAAGTGCCTCTTCACCTAAAATTTTCATTCAATTGCGAATATTTATTTAAATTACATAACAAATTATTTATCGGCATTACACCTATTCGGAGTCGTTCATTTATGGCATACATACTCGTAGATACAATAAGCTTAGTGAAAACAATCAAAAATTTAAATTTTAAATGCAGTCCGTCAAGCGACCATAAAAAGTCTTACCTACAACACTCCAGCACTTATAGTGAAGAGTCGGCCTCAAACGTATTTTAACTCTGCATTTATACCTCCGTTGCCATGGTAACGCCTACGTCACTATCTAGAATTGGTTCGCGGTGAAACGCGCAAATGAAGAGTTGACTCGCAAGCAACCGCAGAACTTCATATTGCGGTTTTTTATTTCATTCGTTCGTTTATGAATTATATATAGTTAATTGGTAACTCTTACTATTGTTGATTGCGTTGTGCGTTTGTACTTGTATCGTGTGTGTTTCTGTTTTAGAAAGTTTACTTTTATACGTAGTCAATTACCAGGAGAACTATGAATCCTATTAATGACATAGTGTGCAGGTTGTTAGAGACGCCATTCAGCCATTGGAAGGAATAAGATAAAAAGACGTTTTAATTCAAGGGCGACCTACAGTTGGTTTGACAAATTCCGCGAAAAAAAGACTTAAAAGGTAGTGGAAAATCATATAATCCTTAGTTTAAAATTTCTTGGTTCACCGAATACAAATGGTTATGTAGCAGCCCAATACTACAAAAATTATTTTGTTGGCCTTACTTGCTCTTTTGTACAAAACAGTCTGTCTGGAACAGGGAGGGATTTGCAGATTTGTTAAATATTACAAGGGCGTTACATAAACATGCCGACTCTAAAGATCATTTAATATGTGCATTGAAGTTAAAGAATTTTGAGAAAAATCAAAATACCATAGGCGATGCTTTAAAAGAACACGCCAGACTTTTTAAAGCACAATTTAATGAAAATGTTCGATTAAATAGGCTTTTCCTCCAAACAGTTATCGACGCTGTTTTGTATTTAAGCAAGCACGCGTTTCGCGGACACGACGAAAGCAGTGGCTCCGCAATTTTTTTCTATTTGTGATTATTAGGATTATTATAATAGCACTT
This sequence comes from Limonius californicus, assembly GCA_014611495.1. Classification (NCBI taxonomy): domain Eukaryota; kingdom Metazoa; phylum Arthropoda; class Insecta; order Coleoptera; family Elateridae; genus Limonius; species Limonius californicus. The sequence goes on along the minus strand of JABXWE010102927.1, from coordinate 12,144 downwards.
CACCTATTTTTGTACCCGCGAGCCGCCACTGCATACGGGGTGCAACTATGGGAATGCACCAATAAAAGCAATATACTAATGATACAAAGATTCCAGAACAAAGCACTCGAAGTATTGTTAATGCCCCGTGGGATATCCGGAATGACGACATCCACAAGGATCTAAAGATTGCTCCAGTTGCTGAAGAAATCCAGCGATTTGCGAGGAAACGCGAAGAAAGGCTCCACCAGCACCAAAACGTTGAAATGCAACAACTTCTCGACAACAGTCAACAAGTGCGGCGGTTGAACAGAGTGAAACCGTTGGAACTGAAAAGTGCTAAAAAACAAAAAGCAGAGAAAACACGTGAGTGAAGTGCAACACAACATCTATGGAATGCTCCACTGGGAGTATATCCATAACACTGTGAAACCATTATTATTAGAGACAAATTATTAGATCGACTTAGTCTATTTACAATTACAGCCTAACAAGGTGCTAGAAAAAACAACACTACAAGACTCATGTCACCATTAAACACATAAATTAGCAGCCTATAGGCCATTGATGTATAGGTTCCCCTTTAACAGCTTTAACAGTTCCCCTCAGTAACAGTGATTACATCAAAGAAATTTCGATTATTAAACAAATTGCACACAGTACACAATACTGATAGACACACTAATCAAAAAGGAAGATTATAAATTATCAATTCAAAGAATATATTCGAAAGATCACTCTGAAAATGTTACATATATTTCAATACCTTATTTTGGCGATAATATCGGAGAAATTGCTAAAATTATAATCAAAACCTACTCTGTTGTAGGTAATTAACAGGCCATTGGCCTATACACAGAAGAAGAAGAAGAAGAATCAAAACAAGTACATTTAATGTAATTTATAAAACAACAAAAAACACTTTCACCACCTTATTCGACGCGAAAGATAGAACAAACAAATTGTTAAAATCAGGTGTATACAAATTAAACTCTTCACATTGTAATTATGTATACATAGGTCAAACAATTAAAAATTTTGACACCAGATACAAAGAACACATACGCTCATACAAATACAAACATCTAGAAAAATCTAACTACACTAAACACTTATTAGAACACAAACTAGCATTGATATCATGTAATATAATATCATTTTTACACTTCTGTGATAATAAACGTAAATATGGCATGTTTTCGGTCTCGAGCCCAAAACAGCTTCGTTACAATGCGGGCATGATCTAATAACAGCTTCTATTTTATTGGGTATTGTGTATCGGAATGCAAGAGGATAATATATTGTACATAATAAATGAATTCCTAAAATTAAACACGTTTCACGGTTTGGGTAGTTTATTAACGAATAAGATCGCACAGTAAATCTATATTCAGACGGAGACGTTTTAATATCCGGATAAAGTCAGTAAAGTTAGGAAGTCTGTATAGTTCGTACGTGACTGATTGAATTTAGGAATAGCCAAGTTCTCAGATACGGAGTAAGACTGTAAGCTTGTTTTCTTAAAAAAAAATGGTTTCCTTCATTAAGTTCATATAGAGGCAAGACGCACGCACTTTTAGAATAAAGGAATGAGGGCTGAATACAATTCCACTTTAATTAACCTAGCTTCAATTAAACTTCGCTACTAGTTTACATATATATCGTGCCCTAGTTAAACTTTGCAATAGTGACGTTATTTAGTTGTGTTTCTATTTGTACTGGTAGTTTGATATGGTTTACTGTTAGCTGTACGAAACTTGCCAAATAGGCTTCTAGAAACTGTATTAGTTTGCTGCTTTTACTTATGGATATGTATATGAATGTCCGTAATGCAAAATGATATTTACATCCTGACTACGTGTAGTTTGTAAAGACCTTGGAAGCGGAAGATTGCTTACTAACCGCAAGTTTAATATGTAAAGAAGGCAGATAGATATTCAGACTTGTATTACGTCTCTAATTAGTCCTTCATTCCAGTATATTCATCTGCTAAAGCACATCTTAATGAACTATACCAGAAAATAAAATATTAAATGAAATTAATCTGTTAAAGGGTGCCGATAGCCAAATCAAGTTTTTATTACGTACGTGCCCACAATATCCTTAAATCGTGAGTAGAATTTTTCTTTGGCGAATTTGAACCTGCTTCGAATGTTTGATATTAGTAACCTGTTCTTCCATTTTCACTCTATTTTCTTGTCATTATTCTTGTAGATTGTAGGACAACGGTTGAAAAAATACACATATTCAGAAAATTGTATAAATTTTACCTAAACACTTACTGAAAACGTTTTGTAGAACGTCTTAAGCTTTAATCCATTGTCCCACCAATACTTTAGTATTCAAACCCGCCTCATAGTGTTCCGTTATTTGTATTTCGCAATTAGTGCTGTGTACAATTATTAACACATGTTTAAAAATAATCTTATTAACTCATTAATAAATTTATTTTACTATATTTCTGGGCTTAGAATGTTTTGCAGATTATAGGCCAACAGTTGAAAATATACACATACGACGACAGCCTTTTAAGATTTTACAAAATCTAGGAAAGAAAAAAATTTGTTTGAAGTAACTGTGTTATTGCTTTTGAAAATATTCGCCTTTAAGATTTATACACTTTTGCATGCGTTCAAACCAATTCTTGAAACATTTTTTCCACTCTGAAGTTGGTCTCTCAAAAACATGTTTTTTGAAGGCTTCAACAACTTCTTGAGGTGATGGAAATCGCTGTCCACCCATTTTTTGGGACATAAAGAAGTCGTTAGGCGATAAATCAGGTGAATACGAGCAATGAGACATTAATTCAATGGTTTTCTCCTTCAAATAATCAATTGGTTGACGTGCTGCGTGAGAGCTGGCATCATGATGAAGAATGATGCGATGTTTTAGGTTGTTTTTCCTGATTTCGTCGATGACTTTCCGGCAAACAAATTGTTGTATAGTATTCAGCGTTAACTGTTTTTCGATCCTCTAAAGGAATGGTTGTGACATGTCCAGTACAATCGAAGAAACAAGCAGCAATCATTTTCTTGGAAGTGCTTCGTGAACGAACAACTTTCGTGGGATTCGGCTCATCTTGGAACACCCAAACAGTGGATTGTTGCTTAATTTCCGGTTGATACGAATATATCCAAGTTTCGTCACCTGTTACGATGTTGTATACGGATTTTGCAGTTCCTCGGTCGAATTTTTTGAGCATTTTCTTACATCAATTAACACGAGTCTTTTTTTAAGCTTCGGTCAAATTATGCGGAATCCATCGGGAACAGATCTTTTTCACAGCTAAATGTTCATGCAAAACCGAATGTACTGCAGTCTTCAATATGCCTAAGGATGCCTATATCTCAATGTAAGTCACAGCTGATCTTCTTCAATTATGTAGCACACAGCATCGATGTTTTTTTGGAATAACAACCGATTTTGGTCGGCCTTCGCGAAATTCGTCACTGACGGACGCACGACCACAACGAAATTCTGGAAACCAATTGTAAACAGTCTTTTATGATGGTGCTTCATTACCGAAAGTTGAATGAACGTGAAATTTCCTTTTTGTCACAATAACAAATGTCAAATTTTAAGAAAATAGTAATGATATATCTCCACCTAGTGGTCATTTGTAAAAACTTAAAAGGCTGCCCTCGTATTCAGAAAATTGATCAATTCTTACCTAAATACTTACTGAAAACGTATTGTAGGCGTATTCGTGGGTATTTCTGTTCATAATACCGATATAAAATTCGAAACGAGGAAGAAAGTTGGGCGATACACTGCACAATTGTATCCGTGGAATCCTGACTTGATGATGATTCGGCCTAGCATTACTAAACCAACGTGTACGGCGATAACATTGGCAGGCCATGGTCTTATTCCTAAACGATAAGTATTTAAGTAAATTAGGTGACTGCTAAGCATATTAGGAAAATTTATAAGTTATATCACAACACCAACATTTATGTGGTAATAAAATGATGAGATTTGCTGAAACAATTGTTAATATTGATTTCAATTATGGAATTACATTTGGATCTTCATACTCGGAACCTTATTAGACGTCGACTTGGTACAAATTTGTTCATTTAGGGCGATCTTGTTTTAATCAGCGAACGCTTATAAAAATGCGATAAAGAATAACATATATCAATAAATATGAGGCCGTTATTATTATAATAAAATTACATTATGCTATTTGGCCTGGAGTTTATTTATCGGTCCTAAGCTGTATAAATTTTAAAAATAGTAGTTCACTATGAATGTTTTTTTAGTTATAAAACTGAGATTTCATCAATTAATATTCCTGAAAATAGGAAAAATAATTGAAAGTGAAAGAGAAATCAAAATTGTTCGTATGCTCCTTCGTTTTTCCGATTTTTCTACATATTCATTAATATTATATATTAAGATTTCAAGTATTTCATGGAAGTGATAAGAGTTACGTTTTGCCTGCGTATTTATTTATTGATCATTGGTGTATTTCCTTCTGATCTGTTAAAAAATGTTTGCTGAACTTATAAAAAAGCCCTAAATGGGGAGTACTACATTTTTATTTCCTATCTATTTCAATACCAAACGCAACTTTACTAATAATGTAAATTCAGCGATTACTGTAACACCGAACACTAGGGACCTACACCTTACCGTGTGTTACGGTCGCAAAAAAGGTTTCACGTTGCGGCGCCAAATTTGTTACAGGCCAATCGCGGGTTTTTCGACGATTCGTAACAAAAAGGGCCTACACCTTAGCTCAGAGGAGTAGGGGGAATTCGTGAAAATCGCTTATAGGAGAAAATCTTTGGTCGTGTACAGGGCGGGTCAAAATAAGTGGGCGCCACCTTCCAAGTCCAGCTGATTGCGTAGGTCCTCGTGGAAGGCCGAGAAGCCAACAGCTCACGTAAATGGAACCTACCTTTATTTTGTGCCTCCTCCTATGTATATTTGAAGCTTGCAAAATTTTTACATAAACACATATAGAGTACACATAAATAAAAGATGCAGTAAACTTTAAAACACATATAATAAAATATTTGACCAAAATACAACGAAATGGCAAGTTATAACACAAATAGTTTAAAATTACAATTACCATGAAAATCCTTGAACGTTCGTAAGAAACGACGCCTTTGACTCACAATATTTATACTGCGATATATCTGTGTGGTCAATGGCGTAGTTTACAGGAAAAAATACTATTTTAATATTTTTACAAACAATAAATGAATAGCGATTGAAGATCGCTTTTGGGTTGTCTACAAAGAGTTCAAAATCGCGAAATTCTGCAAGTTGACGCGAGCAAAAAAAAGGTGTATTTTTCACTGCACAACAAAAAAACTAATTCTTTACCTTGAAGAGGAGACGGCACAATATACGGCAATTTCCAGTTGCTAACGATGAACGCCAGCGAAGACGGGAACCTTCGATGGTATGGAGAAATGGCTGCAGAACCACGGGCATCGGGCTTCGAAGATGATCCGCCGAAAGGCGATTGGTCAACTCACCAAAGAGTTGCCTTTTTCTGGGGTTGAATCAAGTTATTCCTTTTTTAACCGGCAGTAGCCGACGGCCTGTTAAATACCCCTTGGTACAACAGCGAAACGGAAAACACATAACAGATACACCTTTCAAAAAAAATCCGAGCCGCCTCTGCAGCACTTTACGTTATTATGATTGCCGATTGATGGAGCTTACGGACAACCGGAGCCCACAAGGTCTAACATGGACTAACTCAAAATGCAATGGGGACCTGCATTTCTCCCCTCAAAATTGCGCCACGTTACGAAATATTGCGCAATGTTCTAGAAAGATTTGTTTAACACACGAATTCCAGGAAGCGTTCAAGGACTAACCAGAAGAAAAACAAGAGCTTGCAGTTTTCACACAAAGGAACTGTTGACATATCTCGAACTTCGAAAGACAAAACAAAATACCGAAATGGTAGCCCAAAATAAGACTTTAATTAAAATACCATTCTATTAATTCTAACGAAGCGGCAAACAAATTACGGAATGAATTCAAGTGTAGCGGCAAATTTTAAAATCACATAACACATGGGCTCCGAAACATAGCATCTTCACCGAGAGCCTTTCAAGAGATTGAATCTTGAATAGATTTCTGCAAAGCTAGGCAGCACAATCAACATCTTCGTAACGCTGGTGACTGTACTGTTGCCTTTTCAAGGAGCAAACCGGTTTATGTTTCATTGACTAGGTCAAGGCTGGTAACTAGATCTTCTCCGTACAAACACACTTCTTAACTTTTGTATGCACAATTGTAGCTAATCCTTCTGATATAAGACCCTTCGGAATTAACCAATACAAGTTCTTTTTGTTTTGTAGTACGCAGTTAAACTGCAATGGTTTATATAGAGAAACATTCAACCAGCATGCCACCGGTTAGTTTGTATTGCAAAAAATAGGGAAAGAATCTAATTCAACCTTTGACTGTAATTTTCTAATTTCTAGTACAAAGTTCGGCTTGGAAACGATTAATTTCGTAATCAACGCCGTCCAATTATCCGAAAGGCTTTTACCTCAAGGGTTCTGCAGAACTTAATCATGGAAATGGCTTTGTCTGCTCCGAATGGATTATCTTAAACTTACGTAAAAAATCAGCACTAGCACCACATATATTCCCACAGATTTTAATACATAAAAAGTAATTCTTTCTACAGAAGTAAGTTTTATTGGCAACTCAAAATTGTACAAGCAAATAAATGTTCCATATCAAGAACTGGGTTCATTGATTGAACTTTTTACATAATTTAAGGCCGTTTGTCTACTGCCAGTAATTCAAGCTTCAAAGAAAATGCGTAAAAGCGAAGTAGGTGTCGGATGGAACATCAAAGGACTAGCTGACAATTTTGCTTCTACGCTTTAGTCAGTTCGCACAAAAATGCGCAGCTAATCAAATGCAAACCCATAAAAATCTTTTCTGGGTCAAGCTACCAACATATTGATCAGAAGTTTTTATCACCAAACCAGCTACATATTACGAAGCTTAAGACTCCTGGGTTGGAAATTTGCAGCGTAAGATAGCAAGCTCCGTGCAAACTTTTAACGTTAAACCTCAAACAACAAAAATTTTAAAGCTTTATCCATACGTTCATTATCTGTAACATGCAAGACGTAAATAAGTTTAAAAGTTCCAATGCGAGGCACATTTTTCGTGTAATTCAACCCTAAATCAGTCTAATGAATCCCGGGCTTTAATAAAAATAAAATCCCCGGTGACGTATCCGTTACCGTGTGAACAGTAATGTGATTCACGACGCTTATTCCGGTGTAATTAGAGGAAATAAAGGAAATTCTCGCAATTTCAGTGCGAGCTTTTTGCTCTATTTGCATGACAATTGCTGTTACAGGCACGTTTACTGCCTTATCAGATAACCACCGGCATAGCTGATAGTATTGAATTTACTACGACAACAATACAACTAATTGGTAAATCGGAAGTGTTAACTAGCAATTTCTTTCACTAATCGTTTATTTTTAATCTCGTAAAATGTAACGCCTTTGTAATTTAATTAGTGTCGGCTACTTTGGATTTTAGAGTTTATCTAAAATGGAAAATATATATTACAAATACCAAAGAAAAGGAATTAAGATTTGAATACATGTGAAGTAGAACCAAAATAGAGAGAATGAATTGTTTTCTGTTGGTTTATCTTTCAAGTAGAAGTTAACCGGAAGACTACAAGAATACATCTATCACCTATAACTGATAATTATATCTGTTGTACAACAATTGTAAACAAATTTGGTAATTTTGGAATGGTAATGTAGGTCGTATTGACGTAGTTTATTAATTATCCTTGTGGTTTTTCAATAATAGGTGCACCATGGTTTTTTGAGATACTTTTATAAAGTTTTCTAAGAACTGTAGTCTTCATACAAAGATATATACAAAATAGATACATTTGTTAAATATCCCGTTGATATAACCATTTTGATGTAATTTATTAAAGTATCTTAAATAGAATCTAGAATCTAAAATCTAAAAATAGAATTTCTAAATTCATGTGTAGAAGTGTTTTGTGACAGTCCAAACTATTCTTGAGCGTAGATCTGGAAACAGTTTGTAGGGGAAATGTTTTTATGGTGAGCCTGTAGCAAACCCTCTTACTTTTCAGTCAAACTAGTCCAATCAATATTATATTTATATAATACCTAGTTGTGATATCTGTTTAAGAATACGAGCAATGCGTTTTGGTACCTGAAACATATTTTAATTTGTGCTCACTTGAAAATATGATTTTTTTGTAATTAATTCAAATAACACCTTTTCGATTATTTAATTAACGGAAACCTTTCTGGTTGAATCCAATCAATACTGCCAATTGTTACTGGCAATTGCACTAGAAAAATGAACTAGGTCATTATTTACGAATTTTAAGCTTGAATTGCAATCTAGTGGTATACTTAACTATACATACGGAATTTTCTAATGAATTTTATAATTGGAAGTGAAATATTACCCGCATTACAAGATCAATGTTTTCTAGTTTAATTGGGATAGTTGGGATTTGCAACTCTGTAGAAGACCATGAATACAATATTGACGTCTAAGTCAGACGACCTGTTAAATAAAAGTAATACCATGCAATCGATGTCTCTCAAATACAATATTTACTATATCATTAAATCATATTCTTGTAAAACTGTTTAGAGAATTGAAATTTCATCTGAAGTATTTAGGAATGTACATGATATATAAAATTAATCTATAGATTGTGACAGATAAATAGCATGCATACTGACTAGACATGTGATTCTTTCTAGAGTCCAATATTAAAGTTTTGTGATCGTACTGTATATTTCGACTTGTTTCTATAGGGTGTCCCACGACGTGGGGTCGTGTACGTAATCTTTAGACCAAATATAGTTAAAAATTCTAATAATGTTATCCTCTAAAGTAAGCCGTTTTCAAAATGCAGTGTTAAATTATTATTTATTAAATAATTATAATTTCAGAAAAACCAATATTTATTTTAGTTTAAATTCACTATAAAAATTGTTCAAAATGGCCACCGTTGCTTTCGAGACACATTCTGGCTCTTCTTAAGAAAGATCTGGTTGCTCTACGTAACATATCATTGTTATTCCGAATTAGTTCTGCTGCTTCAAAAATGCGTCTTTTAAGATCTTCAACAATCTCTGATGGCGTTTGCTATACCACATCTTTCATATGGCCCCACAAATAATAATCTAAACAAGTTAACTCCGGATATCTTGGGGGCCAGGGATGCCGTTCTCCTCTACCAGCTACACGTCCTTCAAACCGTTGATTCAAAAATTGTCCTACACGTAACGCGAAGTGCGCAGGGGCACCGTCGTGCTGGTACCACATACCATGTCTGATCGCCAGAGGGATATCATCTAACAATCCTCCCAAATGATCTTCTAGAAAATTTAAATATCTGTCGGCGATTAAATGGTTCTCATAAACGAATGGGCCAATGAGCATGTTATCAATCATTACACACCAGATATTCACTATGTTGATAATTTGACACTGTGCTTTCGTGTAGATTCTCCAACTCCCAAGAGTGGCTGTTGTTTCTGTTCATTAATTCATTTCTTGTAAATTCATCCGTGAATAAAATTCGATTACGCAGGTTTCGATTCTGAATGATCCAGCGGTAAAATTATGTACGACTACCGACGTAGGTAAGAGGGCTGAACAGGCTGGATACGAAATAGATATAAACTTTGACGTTTTAATGTTTTCCAAACTCGCATGAACTTGTGCAGATATACAACGAACAGAGGTGCTGGGATTATTATCAGTTTCTCGCAGTATGTCCTCATTAATTAATTAGTACTTGCTGTATTGGACGCACAGTGGCGGTTTCGGGAAAGTTCCGTGTTCACGTAGGTGGTTGTACACTCTTTGGAAAACTCGTCGGTCTGGTAGTCGCCGATCTGGAAATCTCAACCCATATTCTCGAGTAGCTGCTAATAAGTTTCCATCACAAAAACCATACATGCCATGGATATCGGCGTACTCTCGCGTTGTAAAAGTAAACATTATCAACACTGATAATAAGCGCAAGCAGAGGAGTTAACTTTGAGGTGCTTTACTGTTTGGCATGAAAGTAATTAAATAATATCATTTCCATAGTAGCGCAGACAGCTTGTATCAAATACCACTTAATATCATTTATTGTTTCGGCTGCTTCAGTATTTAACTGAGACAGGCCACAACTTCTATAATAGCTGATTTAGAGAAAATTCCAACTCTTTAGTTTCGACTTCTTTTCACTTCACGTTATGGACACCTTGTATACTTTAAATTGTTTAAAGGACTATAACTAAAGGTGTCAACAGAAAAGTAGTCATATGGTACAAAATTTGTAGCTCCAACTCAGGTTCTTGTCTCTCGAGTCAGTCACTAAATTTTGTATAAGATGCCACAGAACATTCCTCATAAATTATTCAATGCACCTGAAATTCCCTAAACTATCACTGACATTTGCTAAAATCAGTGGCGTAACTTTATTCGTACATAAAACTTTGATGCCTAAGGAAATGTACGTTGATAATGGAAAATTATCACACAGAACGAATAGTTCAGTTCTATTACTTCCAGTTTGCCCGGATACCATAACAATTTCATTTCTTTAATAATTTAATAACAGGAATGGGGATTTTACTATATATTTGAACAACAATTTATGATTCTCAATGGCTGATCTAGATATGCCAAAACATTTTGCCTACTCGAGATATCATGGTCCCAAGGTCTCTTAAAATTATGTCTCAACATTATTATAATTATATTTGTACCATGATCAGTACTGCCTCATGTCCATAATTTAAGGTAAATATGCAGTAATTTAAAAATATAAATATTTTTGAAATTATATCAAATTTTTGATTGAGTACGTTATTTTTTTAACAGTTACTTTACTAATTAAACCTATTATGTCACTTACATGTAAGACATTATTCGATTTATACAAATAAACCTTTTTAATCCTAGTTTCTATATGTTATCACTGATTTAAATTACTGTCTCCCCAGCAGATTTACTCATAATTGTAACTCAAGCAAATATAGCAGTATATAGTATTTTAGAGTTAATGAAAAATAAATACAATTTATTACACAAGTATATACAGCTTGTTTTTAAATTCAAGACGAGTTATTTGCTGAGTTATTATTAACTGTTGGAAAAACATCTACAAGTAAAAGTGTTACAGTTTCAGACGATTAGCATTTTATAGCATTTTAAAATTTTAATGGAACACGTTCTGTTTTTTAGGCTAACCGGATTGTACAAAATTTTCACTTTAACAAAATATAATAGAATTGTAATACGCATTTCCAATGCAAACATTTCTCTTATTAACTAGAGGTCGATGGTTGTAATATCGTTATAACGACAAAAATAATGTCGCTTCGACTTAATCAGAAATCGGTCATGTTGTTTACTGTGGCCAAAATACTTATCGCCCGAAATCACATCATTCCTACCTAAAGATGTTTTTCTATAGATATTGATAACTCTGCAAGCCAAATGTATCTGAATTTAAAAACAATCTGTACACATATCATAATATGCATCATACCTTTTCACCACAATTTTGTATTATACAGATTGTCAATTAGAAAATCTACAATATGTTATATCTCTAACTGAAATAGGTATTGAACGTTTCTAGAAAACGTTCCTATAACATGAAGGGAGAATCATCATGACTCATAAGGTAACCTTCCCCAAGTAGCACAGTAAACTTGGGCCAATATTGGCTCTCGTATATTGGGGATATCTCTAAATGTAACGTTTATTTATAGTGGTAATATATTGGCTGCCAAGGTATGACCAATATTATAATATCTAGTTAGGCAAAATATCTCCAAAGTTTATTGGCTTATTGTTGTTCGCTCTTGTTGATTATATATTGGCTGCCAAGGTATGACCAATATATAAAATATAGTTAGGAAAAATACTTGCAAAGTTTATTGGCTTATTGTTGTTCACTATTGTTGATTATATATTGGTTACCAATGGTATGGTCAATATATAAAATCTAGTTAGGTAAAATATCTGCAAAATTTATTGGTCTATTGTTGGTTACTTTTGTTGTTTATATATTCGCTATCAAGGTATGGCCCATATGTAAAATCTACTTAGGTAAAACAACTGAAAAGTTTAGTGGTAGTTAGT
>JABXWE010102925.1:0-10239 GCA_014611495.1 Limonius californicus | reverse complement strand
ATAATTTTTCGCCTGGTGTCCGGGTTTATGACATTTAAAACAGTTACGTTCCAATTTTTCATTGTCAGGTTTTTTTTTTTTTAATTTAAAATACACCGGACCGGCACACTAGGGCCATACACAGTAGAGTTTAAATTAAGTTTTCATTACATAAATAGCTAAATAACACAGTAGTAAACTATAAACACAATAATAAAGCCTGAGTTAATAGACACTAATTGGATAGTTAACACTGGTTAGTTCGATGTATTAATCACTGTCACTTAGAAGGACGTCTTGGGGTAGTCTTGGTTTCAGTCGTAGGTTGATGGATCGTTGTCCAAGCATGTAGTGGTCGGTAGCTGGGCAGGTCCCCAGGTTGTTGAAAAACTTTTTGGTGGTGGTTTTTATAAAATTCTGGATGTGTGTTATGTTCAATTCGTGATGTAGTTGGTCGTTGCGTATAAACCATGGTGCGTTTGTTGCCAGCCTGAGGATTTTATTTTGTAATACTTGTAATTTGTTTATGTGTGTGTTTGACGCAGTTCTCCACACTACGCAGGCATACATAAGGGCCGCTCGTAAAATAGATGTGTATATTAGCATGGTGCATTCTATTTTCAGAGGGGTGTTTCTATTCAGTATTGGATAGAGAAGTCTCATCTTGTTATGGCAGTCGTTAATTTTGGTGTTGATATGAATTCCCCATGTCAATCTTTGGTCCAGGTGTACTCCCAGGTACTTCACAGCTTTGTCTTTTGGATTCCATGGGATTGGATTTCCGTTTATAATTACCAGATTTGGGTTGTTGTATCTTTTGAGGGTAAAGATTGTGGCTATACATTTTGTGGGGTTTAAGGTGATATTCCAGCTGTCAAACCAGTTTTGCAGTTCATCTGTTGCGCTTTGTAGCGTTGATATTGCGCCATTCAAGTCGTGATCTTGCGTGATGATTGCCGTATCGTCGGCGAACATGGCCAGGGAACATACTGGGGGGACAGGAATATCATGCATAAATATGTTAAATAACAAAGGGCCAAGTACAGATCCTTGGGGGACCCCTGCTTTAATGTCCTTGGTTTCTGAGATGGTTGCATTTACTTTGCTTGCAAACGTTCTTCCAGTGAGGAAATTCGAAGTTATATTGGTGATATACTCAGGGATTTTCAGCTGGATCATTTTATGAAGGAGACCGTTGTGCCAGACTTTGTCAAAAGCCTGAGCAACATCTAGGAACAATACGGTGGTATATTGTTTTTCTTCAAAGCCTTTGGTGGTTTATTATAGGTTTATTCATCACCTGTCTTTTATTTTTCGCTAGGAACACTGTCGATTCATTTTGCTTTTCAGATAAACGCATTTCGATTAATCGCAGCCTTTCTGTCAATTTGTTGACCGTTCTCTCACCTAACGGTACGGATTCTCACACACTTATGAACTCAAAGTATTCACTGGGAAGTGTAGACATGACTCTGCTCATCAACAGTAAGTCTGGCAACTCTGTTTTTACCAGTCTCTTCGGCGGATCGTTGAGCTCATCAGAATTGCGCTGAAGACGCGCAACGTGAGCGGCAATGCCCTCCGACGCGTCTTTCTCGTTTTTGAAAAAAATCTCCAGGAGTCTGTGTACTCGCTGTCCCGTGCTTTGCTCATACACTGAGACCAACTTATCCCATATTGCGTTAGCGCAATTGCAAGTAGCAGTAAGATCAACATTGCCATCGTTCATGCTACTTACCAGAATTAGCTGTGCGAGAGCGTCACCTTTGTTAAAGGCCGTTTTGTCCACTTCGCGGGCATGCTTTTCTGTCTCAGACGCTGAAGCTTCTAATTCAGCTGGAGCTGTCCTTTGACCAGTAACAATGTCAAGTACCTCATTATGTCGCAGAAGTAGCTCGACTTGCCTACGCCACTTCGTCCAATTGCTAGTACTCTCTAATTTGTCGATGTGGGCTTTGAAATCCATTTCACAGATAAAAATGGTTACACAAAAAACGCGGCAACGATAACACTCCACGAGGTTACCACGTGACTAACAAATCTCACTTCTTTTACTGTTCTTTCAACAACGCTAGTTACAAGCGGTCTGGGCCCAAAACCTGTTGTGAATAATGTACAACTCAGTTGAAAGTACAAAAACGTCTTTTATTAAGAAGGTAAAATGAAGAGAATACAATACACAAAAACAATTTGACTCACCGAAGCGTTAACAAGAAGTGGTGCTTTAGTACAAAGTTACCATCTCTCTACTCTTGCAAAAACATATAAAAAGAAAAAGTAACTATAGTAACAAAAGGTGCCAGCTTTAACATGTATAAAAACGAGTACATTTTTGTTTTCAACACGCCCAAATCTTAAACTCCCTCGATTAGATCATATTGTTTATTGTAGTCGAGATTTCGTTTAACCTTCCGTCGGGCGCAATACGTTGACCGTGGAGTTCGGGCGCAATGTGCTTGATAGGCACACTTTTCAAAAAAACGTAATAAACACATAATTAAGTTCACATATATAACTGACAACTGCTGAACATCATTGTTAGGGGTGTCGAAAGAAGAAACAATACAAAAATTTCGTAAAAATCCATGTATTTGAAATAAAACTAGCAGAACAAATTTGGATGAAAATTAAAAAATCTCAATGCAAAAAGTAAAAAGTAAAATCGTTCACAAAAGTTCATATTATTAATGGTTTTTCAGTCATCTTCGGAGAGGGTGCCTATACCTTCTCCAATAAAGCACCATATTTGCATAGGATAAGCAGATGGGAGTCTCACATTTCTTGCATTCGTGATTTGTCAGTCTTCTCAGACCGGTTTCGCTGGTGCAAGTCTTCATTTAGGGGGTGGTGAAGGATTTTGTTCCTCTTCCTGGGATAGAGGAGGAAATCTTTTTAGCCTGTTTTGAAGCTCGGCCGGCATTCCGATGGTTTTCAAACTTCTTCGGCTTAGCTCCCCAATTGTCAGTTCATGAGCCAATTGTTCAGGAACCGTCTTCTACGCAGTGGTTCTAAGCCGTTACAGAGGTAAATGATTTGAGAGTTAATACCAGCCACATTCAAAATCGCGAAAAATATTACCATTGGCCAACGCTTGATATTTCGCGACGCATTGAATGTAGCACACATTTTGTCTGCAGTATCAACGCCTCCTTTCGTTGAATTGTAAAACGTGATGATGTGAGGTTGCTTTTTTTCTTTGGAGTCAGGATCGATGGTGTTGTCATTATGTAGTGTTGAGACGAGAATCACGTTTCTCTTTGAGCGTGGAACATACGACACCAAAGTTTTTCCATCATTGCAGCCAAGCAAACTAGTGAATTGTGCTCTTGTTCTAGTAGCTACAAATTCAGGTGGCAGGTGTCTTTTATTTTTTCTAACGGTCCCAACATAGGATAGTTTCTTTTTTTTTCAGGTCATCGACCAGATCTATATCACTGAACCAATTGTCGGCAGTGATGTTGCGCCCCGTTCCAAATAAGGGCTCAGCCATTCTGAGCACTACGTCCCTTGGCTTGTTGCTGATAGAGAAAGGCCCTTCCGATTGCTTCCCAGCATAGATTTCCATGTTATATACATAATTCATGTTTGCTTCAACGAGAGCAAAACATTTTATACCATATTTGGTTTTGATGGTATGTACTGCCGAAAGGGACAGTTTCCTCGAAACCTGGGAGCATTTCGTTTAATGTTACATTTTCCCCAGGAATGTAACTCTCTTGGCAGCTTTCCACAAAGTTATGGAAAATGTTTCGAATTGGAGCAAGCCGATCGAATTTTTTTCTTTCTTCCCTTGTGTTTCGGTCTTCAAAACGAAGACAACGCATCAGAGTTTTGAATCGTTTAATGTTCATCGCAAGGCTGAATTTTTCAATTCCGTCACCGTCTTTTCTCCAAAGTTCCTCAACATTTTGCCGATTCCCCCTGTATGCTTCTGCCAAGTATAAACACCCAATAAAAGCTTTTTTCTCGATAAGGTCCGTGGATGTAATGTCCCTCTCTCTAGAAAATTTGTTCCTGATGATGTCAATGTACTGGTTGGAGTATCTTACTATCATGTTTAACATTTATTCGGTAAATAAATTATTCCATTCCCTTTGACGCCAGGTAAGTGAGTAATCAAGTTGTGCGGTCCCCTACGTACATTTCTCGGAGGTGGATTTCGATTCCACTTAGTAATCTTATCTTTACCAAAAAAAACTTGGTATCTGCAACATCATCATCATCTTCGTCGGTCTCGCCCTCCTGCTTCGTTTCGGAATCTTCATCACGTTCTTCTACCTCATCGTCGGAAGCAACGTCGCTTTCTTCTCCAAAATCGTTATTCAAGGTCGGATCGTCGTCATCAGCCTCTAGCACACGCATCATTTCTTCTACATCTTTGGGATTATTAAATTTGTGGACTCTGCGGGACATATTTGCGAAAAATCTGGAACAAATGAAAGCAACAAAAAAATTATTACATGTCAAGGCGCATTGTGCAGGACAGGCCAGACTAATAAATCAAGGCATTTTCACAACATTAGATAACACCCTTACATTATTTAGTCTTAAAGAGAAGGCGGTAAATGAGTTGTATGCAAGAATTTCGAAAATACTTACTTTAATAAATGTGACGAGTTCGGGCGCAATGAGCTTCTCTGAACAAAACCTAAACAACATCTCGTAGTGAAGGTCAAACAACAACTAAGTGGGGTGGTTGCATACAGCACGTCAAAAGAGGCAGCTACTGGGAAAAAGCGCTGCCAACGACAGAAAATAGTGTGGCGTGGTAAAAAAAGTGTTGCGCTGTGCCTGTCAGATCAGTTGCGCCCGACGGAAGGTTAATAGCAATCTCACCGATCATTAAAATACAACGGCGCTGTTGCGTAGACCAGTTTTGAACTTTTACTGTTAATCGATGAAAAACCTGTTATGCGAAACCAGGTAATATAATTATTTTATTAAGGTGGAAATGCCTGGAAGAATCATTGAGGGGTTCAGAGCTGAAGTGGACCAAGTCCATGCAAACTAAAGTTGACATAAGGATATTAGAAGTTTATATATTAATAATAATAAAAGGCAATTTCAACAGGTATTTATTTTTATTTTGGCTTTATACGTATTTCGACATACAATATGTCATTATCAAAAGCATTTAATGAAGTAAACATTTGTAGTTGCTTGGGTAACAGCACACTGGATCTTGGTTTTGGGCTTGGCTCAGGTCTTCTATTCCAAAACTTCCAATAGCGGGGAATTTATGAGCTCAATTTGCTCATTCATTAAAGGTGTGTTTGTTAAAGTGTGTTTGTGAATTTGAAAGGCCTCGAGTATATCCAGTTTACGTTTATCATCACAGAAGTGTAAAAATGTTATTATATTATTTGATGTCAATGCATGATTGTGTTCTAATAAGTGTTTAGCATAGTTTGATTTTTCTGGGTGTTTATATTTGTATGAGCGTATGTGTTCTTTGTATCTGGTGTCAAAATTTCTAATTGTTTGACCTATGTATACATAATTACAATGTGAACAGTTTAATTTTGTAAATACCTGATTTTAAAAAATCGTTAGTTCTGTCTTTTGCGTTGAATAAGGTGTTGAAAGTGTTTTTTGTTGTTTTATAACTTACTTTAAATGTACTTGATTTGATTATAATTTTAGCAATTTTCTCCGATATATCACCGAAATAAGGAATTGAAATATATTTACCATTTTCAGAGTGGTCTTTAGAATATATTTTTTGAATTGCTAGTTTATAATCTTTCTTTTTGATTAGTGTGTCTATCAGTTTTGTGTGGTACCCAATAATAATAATAATAATAATAATGTAGGATAGGGATTTGAGTTGGCCTAAGTTGGTACTAGAACAAGTAACCAGAATAGGAAGTGTGAGGTTAAAGAAGACAGACGTATGGTGGAGCGCGTAAATTAGTTGGAATTGTTAGAAGTGTAGTTGATTTAGTTTTACAAGGTGTAACATTGTGTAAATAAAGATTGTAGTCAATTAGTGTTGTTGCTTAACTTTGCAAGCTGTTAAAATCCCACAATCTTGGGGGCTCGTCCGGGATACAGCGAAACAAGTTTTGCAACTATCACCGGTTGCCTACACGATCGAAGACCTAGGCGCAACACGGAGGACGAGACGGAACGAAGTCCCAGCAGATAGATTTGGAGTCGCTTGCGGTAGAAGCAGAGGGCTGAAGGTACCCCCCGAAGACGTAAGCGATCGAGAGACGCTCGATCAAAACACAGCCGCATCTTGGGTTGCCTACTCGTTGCTACACCAGGCGTTCAACAAGAGTTGCGCGCGCTTTGCGTTCTACTAAACTGGGTGAGTTCGTTCTAATTTTATTTTCGCGCGTGTTGGTGAATTATAAATTCCGAGGCAATGGAAAATTTAAGTCAGATCACTCATATTAAAGATAACATTAATAACGCGACGACTAAAGCAATAAAAGCATTTCACCGCCTTGTTTTCGAAACCGACGGTGATAGAAAAAACCGACAAAGACTGAGATCGTTTTCGGGATTCGGTTTCAGCGCGAATTCGGAGGAGTATAATAATAAATTATCGTTTATTAATAACAATCTTACAGGGGGCGATCTTGCTCTAATTTGTAACGTACTGAATTTAGATTTCATTGGCGATACTTCAGACGTAATTGAAAGAGTTGTTAATAATTTAATGGACATTGAATTACTAACTACCACACACGTAGAAGAAGATATCGAAGACGAAGATGATCAAGACGAAGACGATCGAAACGAAGACGAAGGCGTAGCCGAAAGACGCAGAAGAGAAGCTGAATTTAAGCGAAATGACGGAAGAAATATTTTTCACAGAGAAAGCGTAAATTCTAGCGCATCTACGAGTACAAAGTCAAAATTTGTATTTAATTTCCGTGACGTAGAAGACTCCATTCGATCATTTAGCGGTGAAGACGGTAATACTGTTAATGATTTTGTAACAGACTTCGAAGAAAACAAAGTCCTGTTACAATGGGACGATTTGGAAACCTTTATTTTTGCTAAAAAATCACTAAAGGGTTTAGCTAAAATATTTGTCCAGGGTGAGAGACACATCACGAGCTGGAATTCACTTAAGAGGGCACTTAAGGCTGAATTTCCTGCAACAACGAGCAGTGCTAAGCTGCATGAGACGTTAAGCAGAAGGAAGGTGAAGAAAAACGAAAATGTATACAGATATTTTTTAGAAATGAAAGAAATAAGCGGTCGAGGAAAAATCGATGATGAATCATTAATCCATTACATAATAGATGGAATTCAGGACGACATGAGAAACAAAGTTGTATTATTTGGAGCAGAAACAATCGACCAGTTTAAACAAAAGTTAAAAACATATGAGGAAATCAGAGCTAGGAACGTATATCAGCCCAGCCAACAAACGAAGTTTAGAAACTCCAATAACGTTGAAAAGCCTCGCCTACCAGCGAAATTAGAAATAAATAAAGAAAGAAGAGAACGTCGTTGTTTCAACTATGGAGAAAAGGGGCATGATTCCAAGAACTGCAATTCGAGAGACCAAGGTCCTAAATGTTTTAAATGTGGTAACTTCGGGCATAAGAGTCCAGATTGTAAGCCAAGCAATACAGCAACGGCTCCTGTCTCGAACATCACGGATGCAGCTTCACGGAACCGAATGATTAAGACGGTAATGATAGCAGATTCGAAATTCGAAGCTCTGGTAGACACAGGAAGCCAAGTCAACCTAATTAGAAAAGATGTGTACGAGAAGATGCAATTACCCAATATGTGTAAACCTACGTTAACACTTACAGGTTTTGGTAAAAATAAAGTGGATACTATCGGATTCTTTGCGGCACTTATCAAGATTGACGACAATGATTTTCCTACAACAGTACATGTGGTGCCGAAGGAAGCAACATCAATGGAAGTTATTATAGGTCAAGAATTGCTGAACCAAGCAGACCTGATAATAAACCAAGAAGGAATCCTGATAACAAGAAGACCCGATGATAACCTTTTACACATAAGTCCAACCGAAGATGAATTAGACGTTGCAGACACAGCGAAAGAAGAAAATAAAGAAAACGTTAAGATGTTAATAGAACATTATGAACCAGCCAAGAAAAAGACGACTAACGTTGAGATGAAGATAATCGTGAAAGACGAAGAACCAATTTACAATCGACCGAGGAGGCTACCATTCAATGAAAGAGAAATAGTAGAAAACCAAGTGAAAGAATGGATTGCAAACGAAATAGTTGAACCGTGTAGTTCTGAATGGGCAAGCGCAGTGGTGATAGTCAAGAAAAAGGATGGCTCGCCGAGGGTATGTATCGACTACAGGAAAATAAACCAAAAGGTAATAAAAGACCGTTACCCGTTACCTTTAATAGAGGACCAGCTAGACAGACTACAACATGCTAATTACTACAGTACAATAGACTTAAAAAATGGTTTTTTCCATATCGTGGTTGAAGAAGAAAGCCGTAAGTACACAGCCTTTGTGACTCACAATGGTCAGTATCAGTTCTTACGAGCACCCTTTGGGCACTGCAATTCACCATCTGTTTTCCAAAGATTTATCAATGCAATATTCAGAGATTTAACGAATGAGGGAACTGTTTTAACCTATTTAGATGACCTAATTATACCATCGAAGACCGAAGAGGAAGGTATTTCGAAACTGACGACAGTCTTAAAAGCAGCAAGAGATTATGGGTTAGACATCAACAAGAGAAATGTCATTTTCTAAAAACCAAAGTTGAATTTTTAGGGCACCTGATCGAGAATGGAAATCTTCTTCCATCTCCTACGAAGACATTGTCAGTGATTAAGTACCCAGAACCAAGAACTGTGAAACAACTACAGAGTTTCCTGGGGTTAACTGGATATTTTAGGAAGTTTATACCTGATTATGCCAAAATCGCCAGACCGCTAAGCGACTTGTTAAAGAAGAATCAAGACTTTCAATTTGGCGACGAACAGAAAAGAGCGTTTGAACACTTGAAGTCCGCTCTTGCACAGAAACCAGTCTTAGCAATTTACAAACAAGGTTTGGAGACAGAGCTCCACACAGACGCAAGCAAAACAGGTTATGGCGCAGTGATATTACAGAAGTCGCTGGAAGACAATAAACTACATCCTATTTACTTTATGAGTAAGAAAACAACTGAAGCAGAGAAAAAGTATTCTAGCTACGAACTTGAAGTATTGGCAATAGTTCAAGCCCTTAAGAAGTTTAGAATATATCTACTCGGATGCAAATTCAAAATCATTACTGATTGTTCAGCTTTCCAGAAGACGTTAAACAAGAAAGATATACCACCTCGAATAGCTAGATGGGCCATGTTACTAGAAGAATACACGACTATGTCATCGAGCATCGACGAGGTATTGGTATGAAGCACGTAGACGCTCTAAGCCGTTACCCAGTTATGAACATAACAGCAGACGAAAACATGAGGCTAACAAGACTAACGAATGAACAAGCTAAAGATGAGACAATAGTAGCAATCAAGGAAATTCTAAAAGAAAAACCATACGGCAATTATCTGATGGTAAATGGTCTACTCCATAAGCTTGAGAGCGGAATCGAATTGTTGGTAGTACCAAAAGCTATGCAGAACGAAATAATACGAAAAGCGCACGAGAAAGGACATTTCGCGGAAAAGAAAACGCGAGAGATAATTGAAAGAGAATATTTTATACCAAATTTAAAGATGAAAATAGCGAATCTCATTCAGGCTTGCGTGCCTTGCATACTGATGAACCGTAAAGAAGGGAAAAAGGAAGGATTTTTACATCCATTGCATAAAGAGCATATGCCCTTGAACACCTACCATGTTGATCACATAGGTCTTTTAGAATCAACATGCAAGAATTACAATCATATTTTAGTGGTTATTGATTCTTTCACTAAATTTGTTTGGCTTTATCCTACTAAGTCAACGACTACAAGAGAAGTGATCAGTAAGTTAGAGTCACAGAAAAGGATTTTTGGAAATCCTGTAATGATTATATCAGATAGAGGAACAGCGTTTACATCATGCGAATTTCAAGATTATTGTAAAGAAGAAGGTATCAAACACCATAGAGTTACCACAGGATTACCTAGAGCTAATGGTCAAGTTGAGCGCATTAACCGGATAATTATACCTGTGTTAAGCAAGCTATCCTCAGAAGATCCCACGAAATGGTATAAGTACGTCGATACCGTGCAACAGATTATAAATTTATCTTATCAGCGTAGTATTGCTACAACTCCATTTGAATTACTGTTTGGAACGAAGA
>JABXWE010102924.1:0-42780 GCA_014611495.1 Limonius californicus | reverse complement strand
CTGGATATTTTAGGAAGTTTATACCTGATTATGCCAAAATCGCCAGACCGCTAAGCGACTTGTTAAAGAAGAATCAAGACTTTCAATTTGGTGACGAACAGAAAAGAGCGTTTGAACACTTGAAGTCCGCTGTTGCACAGAAACCAGTCTTAGCAATTTACAAACAAGGCTTGGAGACAGAACTCCACACAGACGCAAGCAAAACAGGTTATGGCGCAGTGATATTACAGAAGTCGCTGGAAGACAATAAACTACATCCTATTTACTTTATGAGTAAGAAAACAATTGAAGCAGAGAAGAAGTATTCTAGCTACGAACTTGAAGTATTGGCAATAGTTCAAGCCCTTAAGAAGTTTAGAATATATCTACTCGGATGCAAATTCAAAATCATTACTGATTGTTCAGCTTTCCAGAAGACGTTAAACAAGAAAGATATACCACCTCGAATAGCTAGATGGGCCATGTTACTAGAAGAATACGACTATGTCATCGAGCATCGACGAGGTATTGGTATGAAGCACGTAGACGCTCTAAGCCGTTACCCAGTTATGAATATAACAGCAGACGAAAACATGACGCTAACAAGACTAACTAATGAACAAGCCAAAGATGAGGCAATAGTAGCAATCAAGGAAATTCTAAAAGAAAAACCATACGGCAACTATCTGATGGTAAATGGTCTACTCCATAAGCTTGAGAGCGGAATCGAATTGTTGGTAGTACCAAAAGCTATGCAGAACGAAATAATACGAAAAGCGCACGAGAAAGGACACTTCGCGGAAAAGAAAACGCGAGAGATAATTGAAAGAGAATATTTTATACCAAATTTAAAGATGAAAATAGCGAATACCATTCAGGCTTGCGTGCCTTGCATACTGATGAACCGTAAAGAAGGGAAAAAGGAAGGATTTTTACATCCATTGCATAAAGAGCATATGCCCTTGAACACTTACCATGTTGATCACATAGGTCCTTTAGAATCAACATGCAAGAATTACAATCATATTTTAGTGGTCATTGATTCTTTCACTAAATTTGTTTGGCTTTATCCTACTAAGTCAACGACTACAAGAGAAGTGATCAGTAAGTTAGAGTCACAGAAAAGAATTTTTGGAAATCCTGTAATGATTATATCAGATACAGGAACAGCGTTTACATCATGTGAATTTCAAGATTATTGTAAAGAAGAAGGTATCAAACACCATAGAGTGACCACAGGATTACCTAGAGCTAATGGTCCAGTTGAGCGCATTAATCGGATAATTATACCTGTGTTAGGTAGGCTATCCTTAGAAGATCCCACGAAATGGTATAAGTACGTCGATACCGTGCAACAGATTATAAATTCATCTTATCAGCGTAGTATTGCTACAACTCCATTTGAATTACTGTTTGGAACGAAGATGCACATGAAAACAGACATAACCTTAAAGAGTCTGTTGGAAGAAGAACTGATCAAAGATTTTGAAAACGATAGAGAAGAGCTACGAGATGAAGCGAAGAAACAGATCAGAAAGATGCAGGCAGAAAACAAAAAGAGTTACAATTTGAGAAGACGCACCCCTACGCGTTATCAAGTAAACGATCTTGTTGCTATAAAACGAACGCAGTTCGGTGGTGGACAAAAACTAAAACCTAAATATATCGGACCGTACCGCGTAATAAAAGTGAAACCGCGAGATACCTACGACGTGCAGAAAGAAAGTGCGTGTGACAGACCTTTAAAGACTTCTACAACAGCCGAGTACATGAAGCCGTGGATCAGCAACCAATCATCGGTGTCCGATGATTAGGCAGGAATGGCCGAGTGTAGGATAGGGAGTTGAGTTGGCCTAAGTTGGCACTAGAACAAGTAACCGGAATAGGAAGTGTGAGGTTAAAAAAGACAGACGTATCGTGGAGCGCGTAAATTAGTTGGAATTGTTAGAAGTGTAGTTGATTTAGTTTTACAAGGTGTAACATTGTGTAAATAAAGATTGTAGTCAATTAGTGTTGTTGCTTAACTTTGCAAGCTGTTAAAATCCCACATATATATATATATATATATATATATATATAATATAAAGTGCTGAAATATATCAGGTGTTATCAAATAGTATGGCAAATGACTGTCAGCTAATTCATACTTGGTTGAAAACTTACTAGGTGGGTTGTGTTGTGTAACATTCCTTTAGTAGCCAAAATTGTGATCGATTCACATTAGAAGTTGTGAGTAAATTTTTGGCGAAGAAATGGTTTGCTTAATTGTCCAAACCGTAGAATATACCATGAACAACGAGTGAACGTGAAATTTTGTATTATTTGCATATAAGATTGCAGCGGACTCTCATGTAAGCTTAGTAAATGTTGAGGTTGTCATCCTAAAGATTGTATACAAATTCTTTGAACGTTTATATAATTGTTCGGAATCACGTCAAAACGAAAAATGACCAAGTCTCCTTTCAATTTTCAAAACACCAGGAAACACTTCTAAAGTGAACGAAAAGGTGATTTTCTACCAAAACAAATTGTACCCCAAACCATAACTCCAGGTATTAAAGCTGTATGGCGTCTTTCAACAAACTCTAGATTTCGTTTTTCTCCTCGATATCGACGTACCTTCCTACGGCCGTCATTTGCCCACAAACAAAATCTTGATTCGTCATTGAAGACAGTGTAGTTCCATTGCTGATTCCAATGCTGCCGCTCTTGACACCAAGCAAGCCTAACAGCCTTGTGATGTGCAGTTAAAGGGAGCCGTTGGAATAGACGGTGGGGGCGCAGTCCAAAAGCAAAGGCACTTCTGTAAATTGTTGCCATTGACACGCGGCGGTAAAGAGCTCGCATCCAGTCTACAGTTGCAGACCTTGTTGTTTGAAAGCGGTCTCGTGTAGCCATTCTTCGAAGAAGTCGATCTTCACGAACATTGCTGGTACGTGGAGGTCTACCAGCTGGACGATGTCGCTGAATGTCTTCTTCTGACCAAGCAGACCATATTCGTGGAACTGTAGTGTACCCTTCTACCAATTTCATGAAAAGAAAGACCAGCTTCTTTCATGCCGATAATTCGACCTCTATCAAAATCGGAAACGTGGTTAAAATTTCTAAGTTGTCTTACTGGAGGCATTTTACAATATTAATTCTTCGATACGACTAGTTAATGTTTACTAGATATTGTTTTGTTTCTAAGCAACAAGTTGATGAGAGACAGTAGATGAACACCACAAACACTCGATTTTTTTAATGTAAATAGTGATCACTTCTTACGCAATAATAAAACACCATTTTAACTAATTTTCAAACCTGTAGCATTATTTTTAATGGGTGGTGCATTTCATATGAAGCTGAGCATACTACTGGAGTTGGAATTGCCCCAGATGGGCAAAATTCATAGTTAGGATGTACAATAAGCCAATGATGGCTGCAGTGCTTAGAGATGCTTGGAAAACCGCGACGTATATCTCGCTCCTTCAAATACAATACAATACAATAACCATGTAATATTATTAATTATACCGGGACGTTAATGACCGCACCAGTCGCAACACCTGAAAAAATTCAATAATAAAAATGATAATGAAATTACATGATGCAACTATTATTGCCTTCGTAGCGCCAAAATAACGCTTGACAATTAGGTTTCACATGTCACAGTGGTCTGATTACACGAAAACTGAAGCGCGTTTCGTATATAGCTTGGACGTTTCTATGCAGAACGAATGAACCTTTTTTTTAACAACTTTTATAATGTCAAATAATAATTTTTGTATCACCGCACATAGGCCTTATTGTAAACAGCGGGACCTGGTTAATTCTATTAAAACTTATTGTAGTGTTTTGATTTAAACTATTAGAAATGTTTTCAAGTTTACAGATTCAAACCACACAATTTTTTTAAATATCCTCTAGGCTGCAATAAAGCTGTAAAAGACTCTGGTGCAAACGCGACAAGGTTTCCACTTGTCAATTTTCTGCCTGAATTGATCTCCAGTCCATTTCTGTAGAACGTGAAATGATATTGACAGTGGCTGGTATAGAGGGAGCTTTCAGCGGTTAAAACATTCACTGCTGAAGCTGCACAAGACGTGTGAATAAGGTTGGGGTAGGTGCTAGGACGAAGAGATAGGACGAACAATGGAGTTCCTGCTCGGTTCCTGCTCTATCAAGCTTTCTGCTGTTTCCACTTTGCTAGGCAGATATTACTCTTGTAAAACTTATGGCTGGAATGACAGGTTGAGAATTCTGTTGCAGTGGCGACTGCTCCTTGCTTTCCGTGGTAAAATAATATTAAATTTGTGCATTAAAGCGATACGACCCCAACTTTTATGTAACGAAACAGTTTTGGAACGTTATTTTTGGAACTATGATGTAATGATGACGTCCTTAGCGTAAACTAGAACGTGATCTACAGGGAAAAAGCTTTTGAGTTTTATTAACACATCTGATGTGCAACTTTTACAATGAAAATGAAAAACACACCTGAAAATGTTGTTGGGTGAAGGAAATTTCATCTTATTGGAAAATTATAGGGAAATAAAGTAAATAATTAAATGAAATTAAAAGCTTTATTTCAGAGCAAGGTAAATTTAAAAATGTAGAACCTGAAGCTAATTTTCTTTGTCAAAGTGTACCTAAGATCATAAAGAGACGCTGCTTGATAATTAGAGAACAAAGGGCTGTCTTTTATGCAGTCTGCTTTTTAATACTTTCAAAAGAAAGTAATCTAGGATATATTTTAATATTCGTAACAATAATGGTATTACTTTATTTTACGTCTATTTTTAGAGGTAGTTTGATTTGTTGCTGGTACTCAGCCACAATTACAGCATCAAATATTTATTAAGTTCGCGCAGTATAAGGGTTTGCATTTTTAAATGTTTGCATGAAAAGTGTATGTAAATAACATGCAATGGGCACTACTTAGAGTATTCGAATTTTTATATTAAGATTGCGAATCGTTGGACTTAAAATGTATTCTCGTGCTTTCTGTACCAATACCACAAACTAAATCTTTGTAGAGACTTCAATAGTTACTAGTAGCAAAAAGTGCTGTTTTTTGCAGGTTTTAGGCGATGGAATATATTTAACACACGTTTTTACTTTAATTACATACATTTCCACATTTTTACATTCTGGATTCTGGATTCTGGATTATAGAGGAAGGTGAGATAACCTCACAACACTTAGGCCTCAATGTGGGCCCATTGTGTGTCCTCCATGCATCGGCCCTCACTCTGCTAATCCTCAAGCCATCCAACCCTGTTGATGAACCTGAGGATGTCAGCAGGTGGGGTGGTGCTGATACTGGCCATGCTAGGCCAGAAGTCCCCCAACATGGATCCTCTGATAGGAGCAAGCGCAGGGCAGTGACATAGTACATGCTCCGCCGTTTCCTCCTCAAAATTACATCCGCGACATTCAGGGCTATTTACAAGCCCCATCGTGTGCATATGCTTATTTAGTCGGCGGTGTCCCGTTAGGATACCGATAAATTTTCTCAGGTTAGATCTGGATAACTGTAGGCAGTACTTGGCGATCCGTTTAGACGGTGAGGCAAGAGCTGCTCTCGCTTGCCGGCAGCCTCGTAGAGTGACCCATCTGCGAGTGTGACTGCGTAGGGTTTCGTCTTGTGTGATGGTATTGAGGGTGGATGTGGAGGGTGTCAACACCCTCCACATCCACATTTTTACATATATAAATTAATATTTGTTGTCTTTAATCTTACTACTGTGAACTAACTAGCAACAATAAACAAAGCTTAAATGTTGCCCTAAGCGAATAAATAAGTTATGGCAATTTCAACCACTAATTTATTTCCAGGTTAAATGAAAAATATAAAAAGTGAGCTACTGTGCAAGTGACAGAAAAAAGTGAAAGTTAAACACAATGTCATCTGGTTTATTTTTGACAGAACCACATTGACCAAACTATATCGTTTAGCTGATATAAAAACGCTAAATATTAACAAACAATAATAATATTGTAGATAAATAAAATGTAGCTCCCCATAGTGTTAAATATGTCAACTCACGAACTCTTAAGTGGTATATTTCAATTATTATATTTAATTAGGATTTTCTGAATCCTTCATGTGTCTATTATCTGTCTCGCTTCTTGACTAAACTCCCTGCAGATACCATTACAAATATTGTAGTACTTATAAATCCTGCTTCACTCGCACAACGCAAAGTAAATTAAAAAAAATCATGTAGATCTATTCTTCGAAAGTTTCTCAAATTAAGAAAGAAAGTTAAGACTTCTCGATGGTTTTCAGATTACATTTCATGTAAGCTGGTAATTTTTATAAATACCTATTACTCTATTTTTATGTATTGTTACAAATCCAAAAATGTATATCAATTTGATCAGGAATTTTGAATTCTTTCTCAACGTTTAATATCAATAGATTTTATATATCTGTAAACAGTATACCAATTTTTGCGACGATTCGTGCCGCGGGTAATCCCATTTTGAGGAATGTTATTCAGCGACCAAGTCTTATAGGGGAAGCGTTAATCGGCGATTGGTTTTTCGGCGAATGTCACCATTCCTGAATGTGAATTTCAAACACGTGCTTTCGAAGCAACCTGTATGTAACTTCAAACTAAAGGTGCTAGAAAAAGTGATTTTGATATCAGCTAAGATGGCTATTTGGCAGACAGGTATTATCACGTCTACTATGTTCCCATTTGTTGACCAAAAATCTGCTCCTAAATATAGTAACAGCCATTACTTTCTGATTATCTTTTCGGATAACAACAGATTTCCTTTGTTTATTGGTAATCCCAAAAAGTTTACCTTTGTTGTAGTTTGGAGTTTTTACGCAACTAGAAGCTTTTTAACAATGCTTTTTTACTCCTTTGTTTAGCTTCTGGATTGGAAAGTTTCTTATGTAGCACACACAAAGATCGTTCAATTAAAACTTTACAAATTTATATAACGAGTTTCTGGCAAACCACGTAAAAAATTTATTTTAAAAACGATGTAGAATGCGGATATTCGACTTCAATAAGCTATTACAACTAAAATGCTCGGAAAGTTTAACTCGTAATCCCACCGATCGACATAAGCCTATGCAGATTGTTTGAAGTTGCATTAAAATCCAACTTTGTTTGAAAATTAACACGATTACCTAATATTCTTATACTGATACCTTCTAGATGGTTCTGCTGACGGCAGAAAACGGCTCCTTTATCAAGTTTCACACTTTGCCACCCCAATTAAATAATACTTTACTAATAGTTACTTAGTATGAAATGCAGATTAGATTTCCTTTACGGACCTCCTTCTAGGGTACATAACCTAGCAATCATGAATTCCTAACGAACTCCTGAATAATTTAGGGAGCAAGTCGGGCAGAAGTAACACGCTGCAATAATTAATCGTCGTTGCACAAAGAGTGTGGAAGTAGGACACCGAGCCCGTATGCCTTCAAATTCATAGAGACCTTGCTTTGATGTGTCCTTGAGCATCAATGAATAGTTATGGGCATTAAAGGAAGTTCAAGGAGATTATGGGTTACGTTAGGGGCAAATCGAGCGGTTTAGGTAGTTTTGTATCGAAAATAGCTGCTTTTTCTGTGTTATGATTCAGTTTGGAAGAGTTAACATTGATCTTGTGAATGTCAAGGATAAACTGCTTCGCGTATTTGAACGTAAATCTATGCATATGCTATGTTGTAAAAGTAGAGAACTTTGGTTGCTCGGTTACATTTATTAAATATCATCATCATCATCATCATAATCGTGATCCTTGATATCCATTAAAATTATGGCATCTACAAACGGCAAAAGTAGTGTAAACTGAGCCCAAGCTTGCCTAATCGCGGTGTCAATGTCAATGTCTAGCGAATCATTAGTTAGTTTATATAGGATTTTACACAAATTTGCAAAATCTTCCATAGTACTGGAAGCAAAAAAGAATTCTAAAACTTCACAAGAAGTACACAATGGTTTAGTTTCATTACCCATGTGGAGAAGTTTTATAACAATTTCATATACAGAGTATTCAGGTTCTTCATCTGGCGTATGAACAGATACGATTTTTCGTGGGTGGGTCTTGCAAATGTGTGATTTAAAAAGAGTTTTCTATCTTATTTGTTTGGTAAATACAACAGATGATTGCTAAAACTGTTTTTGGACTGTAAGTGTATTGAAAACCGTGCGGCCACTTGGTCGCCACGGTTTGCTCGCCTGCCGTTTGCTCGCGGTTGTTTTTGCTCGACAACTATTTGCTCGCCACGCCGATTGATCGACGGATAGGTGCCCGACAAACCATTTATTCTTAAAATAATATATTATCTGTAGGCATTTAACATATGCTGTTGGTAATTCTCATAATTTCACATTCCCTTGAAAACTATTAATAGTCGAAGCAGGTTTGCCTGTTCTTGTTGATTTCGTATACGGTTTTTACAAAAAAATCTGATTTTTACGTTTTATACATTTTTAAATTATTTGTAATTAATAACTTCTCAAAACATACTTGAAATTGCTTTATTGATAGGGAACCAGTATTATAAGTTTCCAAAAATATTAATAAACCGTTCTCCACTCAGACCACTTCGTAGTAGAATAATTTTGTTTGTTATCCTGTTTATAAGTTAAGTTATGTTGTAACGGTATTTTAGCCTAGGTTGTTCGCAACCCATTTCACACTGGGTTCGGGAGTGTTCAAATTTGCGTTTCCCTCTCTTCCTCAGCATATAGGAACTGCGCGTGTTTGACTTTGGAATAAACAGGATTTCCGGTGGGACATCTTTGTGTCTGGCAGAAGCGAACGGATCGTTGAATTAGATTTTTCTCGCTAAAGTGTGTTTCACTTTGAGTTCATCTCGATTTTCTGAGGAAATCTTAAGTTATAACGTGATCTTTAGTAGATTGTTGGATTTACGTTATTGGCATTTATGCCGCTTTGATCAACGTTTCGATTCTATTGTAATTTTGTCGGGTCGATCGGAGTTACCGATTGGTAAGTGTTATCCTTTGTTTAAAGTTATGGCTGGCGTAACATTTTCCTAATATTCGAATTTAGACAATTTAGGGAAGGCGAGATTTAGCCGAAGTTCGCTGCACTTTCAATGGTTGTATCTGCTGCGTGCGAGATATAGTTATTCGAATGCAAACCGTTCTAGAACGTTCTATTCCAGATCAAACAGGGAAGTGCTAATTAGTTTTAATTTTGATGATTTTGGAGTCGATGTAATTACTCCTTGTTTATGTGTAAGAATTTCTTTATATTATATAC
Source organism: Limonius californicus (assembly GCA_014611495.1). Lineage (NCBI taxonomy): Eukaryota > Metazoa > Arthropoda > Insecta > Coleoptera > Elateridae > Limonius > Limonius californicus. Next base: position 33,555 of record JABXWE010102924.1, on the reverse strand, counting down.
TGGGTTGTAATTGCATAGGGTGTTTTGAATGAGTTTATTGGCTTAATACATTGGTATTTTAGCTTGTACATGTATTAGCGTACATAATCACGGAAGTTTCACTTGATATACAGTGTAAGTCAACCTGTTAATTTGGGGTTGATGAACCATTAATTTGTGTTTATGCTGATATTAAATATTGTTGCTGCAATTGGACTTATTATTTATTGTTTCCTATCATTGTATTCTTTTAGTAACAAATTAAGTAAGCAATAAACTTGGGGTCCGACAACCGATCGACATCTGAGTTAATGGTAGTGTATTATTTTTACCCGTCGGTGGCGCCCTTTCAGGTAATTAACGTAAATTTTTTTAGAAGCTTACTGAGTTTGATCCATTATCATAAACCTTTAGATTATAAAATAGGACCAACTGTTTTCACGATATCCACGACCACACACTTACACACTCGTGTAGATATACATTTTGTAATAACAACTTTTTTGGATTTTTTGGAGTTCAACGAATATTTCCTTAAAATAATCAAAATTTACATAAAAAAATAATACTCTCTATATATAGCTACGATATCTGAAAATGAAAGTAAAGGTTTTAATTATGAATCAAAAGATGTGCTAAATTATTTTACAAAAGAAGGTGCCTAACAATATATAAATTAGTTCTTCTGTATTGGTGCAGTTACACTTAGTACTGCGAGAGAGTTGGCTGTCGACAAGGACTATATATTTTCTAGACCTCTCAACTCAATGGGAGAATGGTTTTGGTAAAATAAGCGGTAGGATTATCGCGACAGGTGGCAGTTGCAGCATGAAATGAAAAAGTTGCGTAAAACGGGGTGAATCGGAACACTTTTCAACTTTCAACATAAAAATCGGGTGTAATAAGATGGTTTACGAACATATTTTTGACTTTGGCTTTGAAACTTGGGTCTTACCTTCTTCTTTAAGGATCAACCGAAAAAATTAAAAAAAAAAATTTTTTTTACGGTGTTCCGATTCACCCCGCAGAGCGGGTAAATCGGAACACTCATTATAATTTAAGTCTGTCCTTATTTAAACGTTTACAGGGTGAATAGGAACAGGTAATAATGCGTTGGAGTGAATAGGAACACAAGATTATCATCAAAAAATCTTTTATTATAACAGAAAAAATTGTTTTTTTAAAATAATTGTCAAAACAAATCAAATGTTTGAAAGTTGCTCTTAACCTAATATAAAACAAGATCCTCCAAATCGTCTTTAAATGTGATCATATTTTTGAACCTGCTTGTTGTTAGCGCACCATTTGGCTGCAACTTCCTTAATATATCTTGAGGAAAGAAAACAACATCCTCATCTGTCTCGGAAAATCTCTTTGTTCCAGGGAGCTTTTTGTAAAACAGGCCTACGTAGCCATAATGTTATGGGTGTAAAATTTTCTTCATATGGATATGGATTGCGTTTTTTCATATACCTTAACGATAACGAAGTCATCTGTAGAAAAATCTTTTGGTACAATTGGGTTTTCTGGAACGTCGTATCTAGGCTCCTCTTCTGACATTGATTCAAGCCTGAACTCTTCATCACTGTCTTGAAGGGAGTAATCAGACTCTTCTTCAGTCGTTGAATCTTGTGTGGCCACTCTTAAATTTAACTTCTTTGTAGGCTTGGTTTTTTTAACTGAGAGGTTACTGGCTACTCCGGAGGTCCCCTGCTGAGGTTCAATTGGGTCGTCAAAATCCTTCACTTCAATACTTTTGCATGGCGTCACATTCACCTTAGTTCTCCTTTTTTTGGGCTTAGGTGTATCATACTGTCTTAAGGAACGTAGCAGCTCCTTAAACGAATCGTCTATCGCCACACATGCAGAAGCAGGTGATGTTATTGAACTCTGACTGGTGTTCTGACTGTCAGTACTGGTACCAGCAACAGTGGGCTTACTGCCAGGCAACATCTTGCGGACCGAATTACGGCACAAAGGTACAATGCCACACTTCTTAAAACCAGATACAACATTTTCGAGAAGCTTCTTTAGTAAGGATGGAAATATACCTTTATTATTATTCTTGCGCCAGGAAATCGTCATGTGTCTAAAACATGCTACATCTAGCGGTTGAGTTAGGTGAGTTGAATTGCTTGGCACAGAAAAGGAATCTGATATTCTTCTGGGTACAAGATTTTATAACATCGACTGATACGTGCGACGATAGACTGTCCCCAGTGAGAACCTTTGGACCGTCAACATTCTTAAAGTAGGGAATTACAACTGTTTCAACCCAATCTTGGAAACAAAAGGTGTCGAACCAGCCGGACTTGGTAAGGTAGTACCTTGAATTTGTTTGGTCCCCTTGCTTCTAGCTGTTATACAAGTGCTGGGCCTTATAAACCACATATGGAGGTAAAATCTTGCCCTCTCTTGTTGCGGCAAACATCACAGATGTCGATGCCTTCGAAGAATTCATTATTCTTTCTAGTTACTTGCAGCCACGTCTGAATATTAGTTTCTTCTTACCAGGGTCGTTGCAGAGATTAGTCTCATCATAATTTATTGTATTAGAAGGGGGGACATCCTTTAGTTCCTTTGCAAGTTCAACAATGTATGAATGTATCACATCTGGTGAAACTACAGCCCTTGACCGATTAATATTCTGGCACATTCTAGGCGACAAGAGCTGTTTGTGGCGTGTTAAAAACGAAACAACAAAGTCTGGGCCAGGTGTGTTGTTTTTGAATTTAGGCACACATTTTTCCTGTTTCTCAAGAAAGTTTTTCACGAGTAACCTCAATGTGAGAGAGTCCACCCATTGCTTAAGTTCTCGACGGCCTTCTTAACAGTATCAGGATCAGGATCCTTGGACTTTTTCACGCCCACGCTTAGGTATTTTCGAGGCATTCTTACGTCTGGCTGGAATCTCTACCTAAAAACAAACAAATTACTATAGTATAAAACTGTTATAGTATGTGCCTCAATTTATAACATGAAACTTATTACTCTATGCATATGATTACGATTCGCGGGGTGAATCTGAACACCATTTTTGTTGTGTTCCGATTCACTCCGCAAATCCCAAAATCATGACGTGCATAACACAAAAATTCGTAAAATGAAAAGTTTTGAAACCAAGTTAAATTAAGTATGGCAGGATGTTGTGGATGTTTATATTTATATTTATCAAAAAAATATATAAGTTAAGTCTATAACAGGTACTACATGTTAGTACTTACGAGATAAGTTTTGGAGAGGTCAAAATCCAATCGACTGTAAGCACGAAATTTCAGAATTTGTAAACAAACGGAAAGTGTTGCCAACCCCATAGAACATATTTCCCGAGATTCCTAATACGTCAGCCAAATCAAAGAAAAAATATAATTAATAAAACTGCTTTATTTATATAAAAGAGAAATTTCTTTGTAATATCATGAAGTTTCGTTACGATTTACCCCGCTGTTCCTATTCACCCCGTTTTACGGAACCTGTTTTAATAACCGACCTTGTAATGCATATCGAACAATAAGTTTTCTGTGCGTTTTACGGGATTCCATTGAATTTTGGAAAAATGATAAATCATACACAGTCCGTGATGTCGAGCAAACGGATGTCGAGCAACTGTCTTGGCGAGCATCTTTCACAGCGAGCAATCGGAAATCGAGCAATGAGCGGCAAGCAAATTACTTAGAATCTTTTATTTTTGCTGTTGTGGCAATTTTAATTTGGTACAACTATAACCTTGAACGGTAATGATAACAGCAATAACTGCACTCAATTAGCAATAACAAATTAAAATTGCCACGACAACAGGAAAGAAGAAGCCCCGTGAAGAAGCTGTGAATTTCAAAAATTGCGACAAGAAAAATATCGTTCTTTAAATGCTTCACGAACTCGATCCTTCATGAATGTTGAAAAATGTGCTTGCATACTACAATTTTTAACCAAATGTTTTTTTTTCAATTAGCACCTGTGGTGTTCACGTTATTAAAACTAGTCTAGAAGATTAACAATTAATTTTTATCGATTACACTCTTATGTTAATTACTTAATACCTAGAGTCCATCCAGCGATGTTTTTTTGAGTTTTCTAACTTATATTTATACTCTCACTCGGGTACCATGCTCTGATTTTACACAGCCACTACACAAGATCGAATGGTTTGATCCTCTTCAGTCTTCGGAGTAGGTGTTGGTTGTCCTGCAGTTGAAGGGCTTAACCAAAGGATAATTAAAAAATTAATTTCTTTCTTGCTGTCCTTTCAAAAACATTTTTGATATTGTATTTTAGGTTTATAGGTATCTATCTAGCGTTCTGTATTACAGGAACCGTTCAAATACTAGCATCGCCCTAAAAAATAAATAAATAAATGAAACACCTTGTCTGCCCCACGAAATATATATTTCTCAAATTAAATAAATGGTAAGCGCTTTCGCACTAAAAAACCTCACTGCATCTTCAGACCCAAAAACAAAATTTCAATCTAAATCAAGAAAGAACACATCTGTAAAGGCAGTTGAGGGCAAAACTTAATACATACCTCGTCAAACAGTAAAACTGAACAAAAAACGCGCCATCAACGGCACATCAAAATTTAACTTTAACTAAATCAAGTACACATTTTTTTATATATTTAAATTGCAAGAAACCTTTGGCCAGCCGGCCAAAAGCTAACAGAACCATTAAAGGATGTAAATACACCCAAAAATGTTTTGTTCAGTTTTACTGTTTGACGAGGTATGTATTAATTTTTGCCCTCAACTGCCTTTACAGATGTGTTCTTTCTTGATTTAGATTGAAATTTTGTTTTTGGGTCTGAAGATGCAGTGAGGTTTTTTACTGCGAAAGCGCTTACCATTTATTTAATTTGAGAAATATATATATCGTGGGGCAGACAAGGTGTTTCATTTATTTACTGAAATTTCCCCATTATGAGTTTGGACATCAATCTGATGACTGAAAAATAAAATTAGCTTTGCTTGCAAGATTTTGAAGAATAATTTACAACTACTTTGGCGTAGTGTATACCTTGAGAGAGCTATCAAAAGAGATCTGTGTCAATTTTTTTGATATTTTATTATACATATAGACAAACATCTAGCTCGAAGTTGTTATGGAATAGAAATTGGTATCAGTTCTATTATGGAAACTGCTTGTTTCGGATTTGAAACCAACTTAGTAGCGCTGTGCGGATTACTCGATATTTTTTGTATTGAAAGCATGTTTTGACGGTAACAAAATTATTCGTTTCAAGGTCACTGACGATGCTTTTCCTAACGTGGTGAACGGGTATCAGATGCAACAGAATAACGAACCAATTTAATGATACAACTTTACATAATAACTATCTGGCTGCGTATTTACTCACCTTGCAAGCGTAACTTTCAATTTGGGAAAAAGTTCGAGGTTGCATCATTATCCCTGTAATATGAAACCATTATATCGTATCCTGCTGAATGCCCCAAAAACATCGCGGCAAGTCCACCCACATCAAATAATTCCATACTTGTACAGTTCTAGAAAATGTAGAAACAAAAGGTGAAACAACGTTAAAATTAATTGTAAGAAAATTTATCGCAGATCAAATCTGCCGATTTCAATTGAAGGCCTAAGAATAGCGAGCGTTTAGCAAAACGTTGGGTTTCAAACGAATTCGTCAGAGTGTTATAATAATAATACACTCTTGATATTTAAATGCGAAAACCGCCCGAAGAAAAATCTGGAAATCGCAGTTGGGGATTTAGAAGGATACAAACATTTGTGTTGAGTTTAACCTAGATATCGCAAATCCAATAAAAAAATCTTTTCATTCATACGCTGTAGAAGTGGATGTGGTCACGTTTGGTCTTTACAATGCAGATTTTTGATGATATTAGACTGAAAGTAATAAAGATACAAAACGAAAATAAACGTGAATTTTTGAAAAATACGTGGATTCTATTGTAGAGCAGTCTTAAGACGTAAAAACCACGAAAGAGAAAATGCCAGCTTTCAAAATTTTTATATTGAGACTTACAAACTCAATACTTCTCCTTAGCCTCCTCAAATTAATGACCGAGTCCAATGTTGCCATAATCCAGTTTTTCATGTAGCTTAAATATTTTGTGTTGCTGGAACCATTAAGTGCTATATTTATGAAGACTCGAGTAACTACGTTTTGTATTGGAAATGAGAAACAATGCTTCAATAATAAATGGAAAAACCATCAACCACTAGCCCCTTTACAATTTTAATAGCTGTTTAAAAACGTTTACAGAATTTGTAAACCATCAATCATTATCGCTGTAGTTGAACTAAAGGAGAAATTCATCAATTCATTAAAACAGCCACCGATGAACGTTATTGCGTTTATACAACATATGCCGTTTCAATTCGATTTATTTTCCACATGCCGGGTCCCTTATAAAGATTTCAGTAGCTTCCGTGTAACATTAATAAACCGTGACATTTACTCATAGTAAGTTATTTTTCCACGCGAAATAAAACCAACTCCCCAGGGTGGAGGAGGTTCCGCGGTCGATGGGCAAAAATATGCTTTAGCTTTAGATTAAAATATAGTATCGGTTGCTAAATTGGGGTTAGTTACCTTCAAGGACGGCTTACAAAATACGTATCGATGCTGAGTATAAATAAGTTTGTATGGGATGGAATGGCTCTGCTCTGACAAGAACTTTAATTCGAAGTAATTGTTTAATAAATATAATTTCATCTACACACGCGAAAGTTTGTAAGGTTCGATCAATACCTTTCGTATCTTTCTGGATGTGTTAGCTACTAATACGATATTCGGATTTAGAAATAGATATTTGTTGTGGATCATGAACTGATGACAAGAAAGTGAATTTTAGTTGTTTTAAGGATAAATAAGGCGTTGAATAGGAGTGCCTTATTAAATATACTGAGTGGAAAGTATAGCATAGCGCCAAACAAAGTGTAATTGTAACCTGACACATAAAGGTGTATGTTAGGTTGCAGTTTTGTTTTACTAGTGATAATCCAAGATCACCAACTTCCATTGCAGATGTCTATTATTACTAAAGGCGCCCCTATGCATGTTCACATTTGGAAATGACACCATCAATAATTTTAATTAATTTCTGAGTACTAAAGAAGGTGAAGTTTTTCGTGTTTGTTTTGTGTCAGTCGACATCATAAAACGCTGCATCTATTGCTAACTGGTTACACGTGGCTATAGCAGATAACATTGACACGTGTCTTATTATTCTCATTCTTGTGGGAGTGTTGGTGGGTATGTATTTAAGTTTCCTTGTAGTTTGGAGGAGAGGTTATTTTTAGTTTCTCGGTAATATGGCGAAGCAATTTTCAGTACCGCGCGCGGCAATTATCTAATTGCTTCGCTTATTCTAGTCTGCACGGGAAATAACATGTGCAGTGGAAATGAGAGCAGTCCTCGAAGAATTATCGACAACAGACAAGCAAAACTTGATACTTTTAGAGTAGAGTTTTGCTTGTTTTAAATTTTTAAATACCTTTGGGGTTTGTTTTGCTTGCTCAGAAATGTTAGATTAAACATTAAATAATAGTGAGTCCTTTTTATGGATTTAGTTCAAGGAAACCGGAAGTTCAAACGTGAGCGATACTGTGTCCTAGCACATGATACCAGCATTCAGCAACGTTCTTAAATTACATACAGTGACAAAAGTTTAATATAAGTGTCGGATTCAATATATGGGAAATGGAAAAAAAAAGGGTTTCATATGTACTAGACTGAAAATGGGAAACCTTTCAGTATATTGAGATAGTAATGACAATTCCTTTGTATTATATTGCAATTAAGTATGGGTTTACAAAAAAAAAAAAATTCGACGCCCGTATTTCATTTTTTACAAAGTTTAGAAGTTTATCAACATGAACGAACAACGTTAAGTTTCGGAAGTAAATATAAGGACAGCGATTACATATCGTCTCGGTGTGAAGTAATCACTATCTCCTGAGTATTGAAACGATTCGGGAAAACTGAAAATAACAAAACAAGAAATTGTTTATCCACTTGTCTTTGTGGTTTTTGAACCAGAAAGCAAGTTAGGGATAAACTACGAAGGGGCGGAATATAGCAGGATCGTCAGCAACTGTCAGAATAAGGCTAAAGAAAGGTAAAGTGGCTATTAGACGATGTCCCACAAGAGCTCTTCTCACCAGAGCTCACGAAGGTGTTAGATTAAGATTTTCCAGAGAACTTGCCCATTGGACAATGGATAAATGGAGGAATGTTCTTTTGCAGACGAGTTCTGTGTTGTTCTACATTCGCCGGCGCGAAATAGTATAAAGACGCTGGGGAAAACGTTATTTAGAATGCAAGTTGGTTCCAATGGTTGCTTTTGGAGGAGGCTGCGTAATGATGTGGGAAGGCATATCATTACCGGTAGGGGAACACTGGCTGTTGAAAAGTACGTGGAGGACATTTTAGAACAGTATTTGGTACCCTTCGTGTCCTTTACAAGGGAAAGAGTTTCTCCTTTTACAAGATAACGCCACGTCCCGCTTTGCTGCTATCGTCGAAGACTACCTGCCAGAAGTTGAGATTCATGTTTTTGCTATGGCAACTAGAAGCCCTGATTTATATTTTTTTCATTCATTCATACTACCGTCCCCCTCTCCCGAACCGCTTTCACATTACTTCAGGTGGGTGCGGGCGTCCCTTACACACTATCCATTCATGCAACATGCACCCTAAACTTAATTAAGTGAAATACGGTCGCCTCAGCCGGAGTTCGACCACGCGGCTGATCGGACTGCATTTTACTGTGACCTCGACTGACAGTGCGTATTCGCAGTGCCCCACCGAGGTCCCTAGAAGCCCTGATAATTAGTGCTATTGTACTTGTGTGGGACCTGCTAACAAGACGTTTCCAAGCACGTTTACAGCGGCCTGCAACTTTAAGGGAGCAGAAAGTGGCTCTCCAACAGGAATGGGAAAGCAATTTCTAGGAATACATGCATTGCCGGTGTGATTCAGTTGATGCCTGGAAGGCTCAATGAAATAGTGAAAGGATGGACGACTTACTATTAAAATCACGTTTGTACAGTTTATTTTGTGTTTCTTTGTTTCAAATTTGTTGTTTATTATTCTTAAAATTTCACGAAAGTTGTAAACTTTTTCTATTTTTTCCTACAATGTTAAATATCCACTAATCTTCTATAACAGTCCTTTTTACCATTGCAAAGTTCAACATCTACGTATAATAATATAAAAGAAATTTTTAAGTTATGTCTTCTTGTGATGCTATAATTTTGTACAGTAGTTTATATTTTTTAATTGTTTGTTGCCTTACTTCGTTGAAATTCATACTTATATTTTAATAGTAATAATAGGGAATTTCATATTAAAATAAGTAGTTTATATTACTTAGTATATCGGAAAATTTGAATTGTGTTATGTAGTTCCGAAGTAAAAGCAGTAATTAAGTTTTTGCTAGATTTTCGTGTCTGCTATATTTATGTTAAGTCCAGCTGTTGCAATTGTTAAGATTTACACGTAACGACTTTACTTAAATGTTAGTAATCAAATCGCCCGCTTATTGTTATTAAGATCTTTCTCATTGGTTGAAATTGAGGCATTCAATAGTAATTTTTAGAGACAGTTATCTCATTAGATTAGGGACAATAAAGGATATATTTTCATTGTTTAGGTTAGAATATTAGAAAATTAGTCTGAATCTTAATTCTTGGGATTAAAGTCAGTTACTTTGTTAAATCGTAAGCCATTTTAACTTGTGAACAACCTACAATATTAATTTGATGAATACTATTTAATTATATTTTAATAATAATAACAGACTCAATTTCAACAGGTTTTATTTACTTTTTATGCTTTATACGTATTTCGACATGAAAAATGACGTTATCAAAAGCATTTAATGTACCTAGTAAACATTTGTTGCTAGGGTAACAGCATACTGGATGTTGATTTCGAACTTGGCTCTGGCATTCTATTCCAAAACTTGCAATAGCGGGGAATTTATAAGCACGATTTGGTAATTCATTAAAGGTGTATTTGCCAAAGCGTCAATGCATGATTGTGTTCTAATAAGTGTTTCGCTTAGTTAGATATTTTTGGGTGTTTGTATTTGTGCGAGCGTATGTGTTCATTGTATCTGGTGTCAACATTTCTAATTGTTTGGCCTATGTATGCATAATGACACTGTGAACAGTTTAATTTGTAAATACCTCATTTTAACAAATCGTTAGTTCTATCTTTTACGCTGAATGAAGTGTTGAAAATATTTTTTGTTGTTTTATAACTTACTTTAAATGTACTAGATTTGATTATAATTTTGGCAATTTTCTCCGATATATCATGGAAATATGGAATTAAAATATGTTTAACATTTTCAGAATTGTGTTTTGAATATATTCTGTAACTTGCTAATTTATAATTTTCCTTTTTGATTTGTGTGTCTATCACTTTTGTATTGCATCCATTACTGTGTGCAATTTGTTTAATAATGAAAATTTCTTTGGTATAATCACTGTTTCCTAGAGGAACAGTAGATCTCTATGTATCAATGACCTATAGGCTGAAAATTTATGTATTTTATGGTGACATGAGTCTTGCGGTATTCTACAAATAGAGTACTCGAGTTTGAGTTTGGAACTAATTTTTATGTTTAAGTCTAAATAATTAATACATCTGTTCTGTTCTGTTTCTGATCTAAAGTTTATGTTTATCTTTAATATCATCAACGTATCTGAACCAAAATATAATTTTCGAAGATTGCTTTGATTCAAAAATTCGATCTTCTATTTGGTAAACCGTTTTTTTTGAAGATAAATTTGATCATTGAAAATAAAATAATTTTGATTAATATTCGAATAATTACATTTTGTTCAGCCAACATTTTTACTGATAAAAATATTATTTAACAAAGGAATACACTCTTGAAGAGGTATTTGTGAAAACATATTGGCGACATCGAAACTAATTACTTTGCATTGTGATGGTATACTTAGACTGGGCAATTTATTGATTAATTGGGTAGAATTTTTACCTGAATATTTTGGTGTGTATTCTAAACTAGTAACTATATTATTTAATGTTTTTGCTAACATGTGGTTGGGTGCGTTTATGTACGAGACTACCGATCTAATAGGCATTTGGGGTTTTTTGTATTTTTATTAAATCGTATAGTTTTCATGGTTGTGGGTTTGAATATATATTTTTTAAGGTAACAATGCAGTTATGTGATATTTGTTTTAATTTGTTGTGATATTTTTTCGTAAGATCTCTATTTACGGTTTCTAAATTTCAAATCGTTATTACTACAAACATAATTTGTGTTCCTTGCATTAAAACTATGATTATGTAAAAATTCATATTCCGATTCAGTGTAAGACATTTCCCAGTCTCTTTTTGATAATGTAACTTATATTAGATACCAGTAATTCCACTTTTATCAAATGCTGCTAAGGATGTAGTGTTCTACCTGCATTCAGCCTTAAACTGGTATGAAATTATAAAAATATTTCACGTTCTGAACGTTGAAGTATTTGTAGTTTTACAAAGCTAGTGATTTTGTTACTGCTAATTTAAATTTATGAGAAGAATACGCTTTCTCGTTAATAATTGAAGGTATTTCTTTAAACCCATTTGCTATTTCTACTTTTGTTTCGTACTTAACGGAGTAGACAACTTCTATCTTCTCTGTTGTATATTTTTAGTCAGTGTTCTGAGTAATAATTTGTGTGGAAAGGAAGCCCATTAATGGAAACCCATCCGTTGGCGTTTAATGTGCATTTAGTTTAGTGGTTTTACATTTCATTCCATCTCGTTTTCCTTTCCGCTAAAAGATTTCAATTATAATTTCATAAAATTCTGTTTATTTGAAAGGGCAATGCTATACAGTTTACCTTCGAATATCACATTATCGAACTATTCTTTTATCTGACAAAAATTCTTCAATGGAGCAACTTTATCGCGCCATAAGCGATGTGGGTTCAAGTTTGTCGGTGCATAAACATCCGGATTACCCTCATGATATGGGTTCATTTTTGCTAGTTCAAAACAGGGATACGCGATATGGAATGGCATTACAGGCGGAAGCTCAGGCTGGTAAAGGACATTTCCTTGTAAGCTGCGGTTTCCTAGAAACGTGTCCTTAACCGCGATTTTCCTTCTGTCTCGCGAAAGGTTTCCCATTTCCAAGGTCCAAGGATGGCTATTATGTACGTATTTCTTATTTTACCTCAATTACCTTATTTTTCCGCCTCGAGCTGCTAAAGCGGCGAAAGGAAAATTAATTAGGCTCATTTTCCAATTACACAGTCTCTATGTTAAAAATATAACTGAGTCATCTGGGCTGAAAACATCTTGCAATTGGGGGGAAAGCTTTTGAAAGTTCATACCCGCGTATTTATGGAAGCGTATGAATGCAGCGGCCATGGCCCCCTTTTGTTATCTTCTGTGGACGTACTTTAAAGTGTTTCTCCTGCAGGATTGTTCTTTTTACTTCATTTTGTCGTGGGATCTACTTTTACGTTGCGCTTGTATTTTGCTACCTTCTCTCGCGATAACCGTTCGAAAGGACACCCTTACTTCGACTATTTGTTTTTATCGAAATTAAGGATTCTGGATAGGTCCTTTGTACGTTTAAGTGGAAACGAGTTGGGCCAAATTGCTTTTGAAAAGTTTGTTAAGGTGCTTTGTTTGCAGTTTGCCACTTTTACTAATTCAATAACGTCTCAAGTTGAAAAGTTAACGGAAAAAGTAACTTAACTGTAATGAACAATAAACAATGTTTAATAATAACTTAACACAAAATTACTTTAACCAAGAATTCATTTTTGTTACTGTTATATAGTTAGGAACAAAATCGTTTAGTTAAAACTGTGAATAGTTTATATCCAGGATGTTACAGAGAGTGGGTGCGACACGCAGTTGTGAAGCTACTTAGGGACACCGATAATAGATGTGCAGCCAGTGGCGCCACTTAGGAATTTTTCAATTCTATAAAACTTACTTGAATTCGAATTGAACTATTTTACTTTAAACAAGCTAGTTAAGAATATCAGCAGAGGTAGGTGTAGCCAGTGGCGGCTCATAGGTAGGGCTATTAAAACTAGGTAGTTCTACCTAAAATCTTCCGTACAGTAGTGTCTAAAACAATGATGGCTATTTGGATCGCCAACCTTCGAAGGGAGATGGTGTGAGAAGAAGAAGCAGTTCTACCTAATCTTGGATATTGTATTGTTCTAATTATAATACACCGCTCCTAACGCACCAATTATTAAAGTTGTGATAAAAGAAAAGTAGTGCGCTATCTACTTCAACCAAATGCATGGAATTAATGTCTTATACAAACCTGATAGACACACGTTACTCTTGGTCTGTTTCTACATCTTTAACTAAAAAAATACTCAATTCTACATGCACATTTACAATTTACTTGCAGTTTCGTTTAAAACGTATCAAATCGTGTAGCTGTCATCAAACAATTGCATGCACGATCAATCTTATTTAAAATGCAACGTAACACAAGAAATTTAAGTCGTGATGAGTGTGTCACAGCCCTTACTTTGCCGAAGAAGGGTATTCTTTCCGCGCTATCGCTGACAGGTTTGGCGTGAACCACACAACCATTCTCGGGTCATCCAGCGTTTCAGAGAAACTAACGAACATGACAGGCGACCAGCGCAAGGGCGACCACGTACTACTACCGCTGTAAAAGATCGTTTTCTTCGAATGCATGCATCAAGAGAGCGCTTTACCACCACAAGAGCCCTCCAAAGACTACTTTCAGCAGCCCATAATATGTAGGTTAGCATAGAAACCGCTCGCCGACGTCTTCTGGAAGGAAATCTGAGAACCATATTACCAGCTACTGGCCCACAGTTGACTGCAGACTACCGCAGACACAGATTCGATTTTGCTGGAAACCACCTGAATTGGAAAAATGAAGATTGGAAACACATCTTCCCCAACGGCACTTTAAACAGTCAGAGGCACTTTAAGGATATCTTAGAACAGTATGTTGTGCCATATGCCCCATACATCGGAGACAACATCCAATGAATGCACGACAACGCTCGGCCCCACACAACCAGAATTGTTTAAGAATACCCAGACGACGTTGGTATTCCTGTTATGCAATGGCCAGCCAGAAGTCCCCTCATTAGTGGAAATGTGGGATTATCTTGAACAAGAACAGTTAAATGTGTTAATTTCAAGCATGGACCGTCGTTGTCAGCTGTCATAACAAGTCGAGGAAACACAGCCTACTGAAACTGTAAACTTACAATTTTTCAGTTTCAGGATTTTGATTTTTTTAATTTTTGCGTTGATTGTTGTTAGATTGCGTTCATTGTTGTTAATTTGGATAAAATATGGTTTACTTAATTTTAAGCATTATCTATGATTAAACGTACTTCATTACATGCAATACTTTAAACAATATTGCGATTGTTAGTTGTGGTGCGTTCATTTCTTGAAGCAGTGAAGTTTGAAAGGATAAGTAACTAACCTTTTGCACCTTTTTTTGGAAAATTTCGTTTAGCATCAAGGTCATTAGTCAAAGATTTAACGACTTCTTGCGTTAATAAACTTTTTTTTTAATATTCGCGACATAGAACCTAATTCTGAAATGTGTTTATTTTGTTACAGTGATTTAATCCCAGCTATTGCGCGGTTTATACCCGTCTAAATACAATGATTTAGTTTACTATGACGCATGCAGTCGAGTAACCTTTTAGTTTAGTAAAATAAACCCCTACTGTATTTTTTGGGGCGAGTACTAGCGAGTACGCCTCCTCCCACCATCTTTTCGACGGGCTCGCTTAGAAACTAAAACAATATTCTCTGACTAAAAATTGTGCAGACATGTCTGAAGTGCTACATTTTTACCCGTTCGTTTAATCGAATTCAATATTGTTGATGGAATTTATTATTATTAATGCGTACGTACGAGTATGTTTGGTTCTTTGTTACGGGCCGATTCTCGCTACGAGAATTATGGAACAGAGAAAATCACACGTTGGCGTGCTTAGAAATTTTCGGTACGGCCAAACGCGCTTTTCTTGGACCCGCAAACAAAAAAAGATGGTAAAGGCCAGCGGCTTGCTCAGAGGAGTAGGGGGAGTTCGAAAAAATCGCTTATAGAGAAAATGCTTATAAGTTGTGTACAGGATGCGTCGAAATAAGTGGGCGCCACCTTTCAAATCCAGCTGGTTACAAGGTTCTTGTGAAAGGCCAAGGACCAACAGCTACGGGAATCGGACTCACCTTTAATTGTGCCTTCACCTGTATATTTAAAGCTTGCAAAATCCTTACATAAATATTCAGAACACAGTAATAAAAGACATGCGGAATTTTAACACATATAATGAACTGTCAAAAATGGCACAGAACATATAAAAATATATAGCAATGAGAGGCAACTTTATAACGTAGAACACAAACAGTAATAATTTCGAACGTTCGCATACAACTCTACGCCGCTGGTCACGCTACATTTAATGACTTCAATAACTGCGTTTCCCGGGGGCGTAGGGTTCACAGAAATAGTAGCATAAAATTAGCGTCTGTATATAATTAATACAAAACGAACAGTGGCTTCAGGTCACTGTTAATATTTTTATCAATATAACAAAAAAAAAAGGTCAATACGTTTGAATTTTGCAAGATACGCGTGCCAAGCCGAAAGTTACTTTTCACAAGCACAAAACTGGAAGTTTTTCTTTACCTTGAATTTTGTAGGCACAAACAGATGCAGGGTCGGAACAAATCGAAGAGAAGGAAGACCACGTTCTCCGGAGCAGAGTTGATACCGGAAACGGGACTCCTTGATGGTACAAAAGCCGCAGAGCAACGGGAGCTGGGTTTTGAAGTTGATGTTGATCCGCCGAAAGGCGATTTGTCAATTCTCCAAAGAATTGCCTTTTTCTGGGGTTGAATCAAGTTGTTCCCATTAATCCGGCAATAGCCGACAGTCTGTTAGATACCCCTTGGTACAACAGCGAAACGGAACACACATTAATGATACCCCTCACAAAAAAAAACCGAGCCGCCCCTGCAGCACTTTACGTCATTACGATTGCCGATTGATGGAGCTTACGGACAACCGGAGTCCTCAAGATCTAAAAATGGACTAACTCGAAATGCAATGGAGACCCTACTTCCAGTGTTGGGTAAGATACTTTTTTTTGTATCTAGATCCAGATACAGGTACTTCTAAAAAAGTGTATCTAGTTACAGATACAAGATACATTTTACTACGTGTATCTAGATACAGATACAAGATACTTTAAAATGTATCTAGATCCTTCTCAGATACAAATTAGATACCTACTTTAAAAAATTACACTTCCAGAAATGGAACCGCGCATAAACCATGATAATATTATTTTTAAAGAAAATCTGACGGAATTTAGGGTTGTTAACAAATCTATAATAATAATAAGACACAAAATAATTACTAGAGAACATTTTATTGGGATAGCCATCCAGTATCGCTGGCACTTCCAAAAAAGCACTTTCGTTATCATTCATTCTTCTAATTGTAGCACAAGAATTGATTCTGTACTTGTCCACTACTTTTATTTATACTGAGAAAACTTCAAGTTTTGTCAAGACTTTAGATAAGCCTACCGCTCGGTTATTACTTATGAGATTTGCTTGGAAATTCCCAATATCGAAAACAGCAAGGGCGGTTATTGTAATTTGTATAGCCACAAAAGGTAAATGTATAGTTAAAATCTTAAGCTTCTTACAGTTCTTATCTCCTCAACATGGCGATGTTTGAATGCTTATTACCATTACCTATCTTAAGACGTATTTGGGTTTTTCTGCTAAAAGTAAACCCTAAAATTTAAATGTCCAAAAATGTCCTAAATTTTAAATTGAAGAAATGTTTTAATAAAATTCGAAAACTACATAAAATAAATTATAATTCTTGAATGTATCTAGGATCTTTTATTGTTTAATGAAAAAGATACCGCTTAATAGGATCTAGATACAGATACAAGATACAATTTTATAAACGTATCTAGATACAGATACTAGATACTTGAATAGTATCTAGATCCAGTATCTAGATACATGTATCTAGATACTACCCAACACTGCCTACTTCTCCCCTCAAAAGTTGCACAACATGACGAAATCTTACGAAAAAGTTCCAGAAGGAATCTTATGACACGTGAATTCTAGGAACCGTCAGAGGTCAAACGCGAGAGAAAAACAAGAGCTTGCAGATTTCACACAAAGAACTATTGACACATTTCTCGAACTTCGAAAGACAAAACAAAAGACCGAAAATAGTAACCCAAAATAAGAATTCAATTAAACAGCGATATTAATTCCTACGAAGCGGCAAACCAATTACGGAATTACTAAAGTGTAGCGGCAAATTTTAAAATCACATAACATCTTTTATTAATATACATTTTAAGTGCGTAAATTAAACGAATTTTCCAGAATATTCTCAGGATAAGAAATTATTCTATTGGGTCTTCTGGAGTCAGTTCTCTCAGGAGGCCGTTGGAAGCTCCAAGTTTCGTTCTTCTGCTTATCTATTTTCATAGCTGAACATTTCAACATGACCATATCTACAGAGAAAACCAAGTCTATGGTAATTTCGATACCCTGTAAACTGATGGCTGGCGATGAGGCAATAGAACAACTGCTGAAGTCCAGCTATCTTGGAACGTAAATATCAAGCGAAACCAAATAGAGGAGGTTAGAGTGAACTCCATCAAGGCATCAAAAATCTCTGGAAACTTAAGAGAAGTAATATGAAGAAACAAATATATGTCAAAGAAGAGCAAAATACTGATTTACAAAACATGTGTGAGACCGATTGTGACGTGCGCCGCCGAAACTCACGCAGAAAAGTCTAAAACAAGAAGACTCATGAGAAGCACAAAAATGCAAACATTAAGAGTAATAAAAGGAGTAACCCTGAGAGATAAAATCAGAAGCAGCGACATAAGAGAAGAATTACAAATAGAAGACGTAGTTCGCTGGACAAGACACAGAAGACGTCAGTGGAGAGACCATATAGCCAGGATGGACCCAAATAGAATTGCGAAGTGGGCTAAAGTCCAAAAATCACAAAGCAGAAGACCTTCGGGTCGATTCCCTAAAAGATGGACAGAGAGCTGGACGTCGGAATCCCAAGAGAGGTAGATAGCAGGAAAAACAGGACGAAGTCCTAAAAGAAGAAAAAGAAGAAGTTTATCTATTTTCTAACCTACACACTTCAGATTCTTACTTCGTTAGAAATCATTGTTTCTATTTAGCTTATAAGTACTTGAACAATTGATCGCAGCGTGCGATTGGCAAGTTGTTTACTTCTACTATTCATAATATTACATTTATAATCGCCAATAAGGTATTAATTCACTAGAAAATTGCAATTCTCAAGTAATCCACTGGCTGAGTGTGAACGGAATCTCATTCGACTAAACCACTGTATTTGACGGAAGCACTGGCCGCGTCTAAACCGGGTTTAAGTTTGAGGCGTTTGATTTTTCTTTCAAGTTGTTAAACTCTTATGCTACAGGGTACAGGGTAGCCTAATAATAACGATAATAAATACTGATATTACATTTTTTATACCTTTAAGGGTTCATGATTTGTATAATTTATTTATTAAAGCGATAACGTAAACATGCAGTGTCACAACACCTTCCGAAAATAATGCACGTTAGTGATTTTTTTTGTAGAATTGTGGCATCCATATGCCACACAATATACCATTTTATTCTATAAAGTTTTGCCACAAAATTATAAATTTAAACTTAAAATAAGCAAAAATATTTGTAACTCCAGTTGGTGACCTGGGACATCAGCTGCACCCTGACCTGGCGTCAGAAAGTTGTATAGCCGGTAGTGTGCAATCCCGCATTCACTCTCTATAATATCTTTGGTTTAGATCGACGTATCTTAGAAAATAATGCCGAAAGAGAAGTTAAATGTAATTTAATTTAAAGCAAATGCCCAAAGTAATTACAAGTTTTGTATCCACGCATAACAGAACGACGGACATTCTGAAGTTATTCGGACCTTTGCTGCGGAATGGCTGCGTATTCATTGCTTATAAGTTATTTCTGAATGGTACAAGAAGTCGCGAACTTATTCGATAATGGGGCAAAATCACTGGTAATGAATAGACAGATACAGATTTATTTATTTGTAATATATACCCAGAAGTAAATAGCAAGGTAATTTTTGTTCATATCGCAATAGCAGTTCAGAATCAGCTATTCGTATAGTAATATATTTGTAGCTACCGTGTAATTAACTTTAAACTCATAACAGATGTATAGAAAAATCACTCGTTGCAGAAGGATAAGCAATTATCTCCTTCTGGTTGCCCTACCTACATATTTATGTGAAATCTACCATTTGTGTTTTTTGCAACCATCATATATTATTTCCATTAATGAAAGTATTTTAAAAATAAGTTACTTAGTCTTTAATTTTTAATTGTTTTCGAAAGTAGGTTCGGAATGCATTCTCTAATTTGTAGCTGTTTTTCCAAATAAATGAGCTTCAAAAATAAAAAATTTAAAATATGTAGAGATCCAGTACATACATATACAGAGTTAATCAAATGTATGGAATCAGCCATATATCTCAGTAACCCTTTGTTAGATTTTTATGAATTTTCGTACAGGGTGATTTCAAAATATGGCGGATTCGAAAATACTGCCACGTTTTCAGTTTTTTCAAAATTCCTGTCAACTTCATTAATTCAAATGAAACACCCTATAAAAGTTTTATAACAATCGATAGATCATTTTTCAACGAGTTCATTCATATACCATATGATATTTTTATTTTCAATAATAACAGAGACATCTAAAAAAACGAACAAAGGATTCCTGAATTATTAAAGCTGGGTAGTAAAGCTGGGCAGATATGCTGCAAACATAAGGCATATATGCACTAAAACATGCCGCATAAAACTGCCAATATATGCACGAAATATGCAGTAACCTACTGCTATATGCAATAATATATGCTCCAAAAAAATAATATGCACGATATTTATGCAGTGAAAATTTTTTGTTTACATAAGTATTTCGGCACAAACTAACATGCTAAATAAATCATTAAACAACATTGGTTAAAGTCATATATTAATATTATACAATAAATTACTCAATAAAAAAAGAAATAAAATATTACAATGTATTACAGTAAATTATCATATGCTTTTCAATAGTATCTACCAGCAACGAATGCCTTTTATCCTCCAACAAATTCTTATGCGCTGAAAATGATCTCTCTACATCGCAAGAAGTCAGGGGACAATATTTAAATAAATGTGGTAATTCTGAATAAATCTTATTCGCATTAAAGTTATCCAAGATTTCCGCTTCTCCATTTAATACGCTGTTAATAAATTTTAACACTTCCAGGCCCTTAGTTTTAGTCAATAGTACATTGATTTTTGTGCTAATTTTATTCCCTACTTCATTTTTATTTTTTTGTGAATCGCTCTGAAATTTTTCTACAATGCTTATGGATTCGGAAAGGTACAAATTCTGAGTTTCAAGTTTTTTAATGATAGCTGGAATATCAGCAGAATGAGATTTAACATAATTTAGTTGCACAGTTACTTTTTTGTTATTAAAAATTTGTTGGTAATCCACAATTGATTGGGCACCTTTAGGGTCGAAGGTATTCACGACATTTTTAATATCCGCGTAATTTTTAGCATAGAATAAAGCAGCTTCAATCCGTGTTCCCCATCTTGTCAGAACAGGTTGGGCAGGTAGCGGGACATCCGGTAGCATTTCTTTATAAATCTGAATCCTAGTTGGTGCTTCCAAAAATACATTTTTGGTGGTAGAAATTAATTCATTTATTAATTGAAATTCCATTCTGATAGCTTTAGCCACTCTGTTTATTCCGTGGGCTAAACATGTCGCATGAATGAGGTGCGGAAAAAAATTTTCAAATTTTGCCCGGCTTCCACCATGTATGCTGCTCCATCAGTAACAATATACAAAAATTTTTCAGAAGGTATTTTATTTGGTAAAAATAAAAATGAAAGAGTTTCTTCGTTTATAAATCTTGTTATTGTTAAATGATTGGTTTTACTTAATTCCTTTACGGCAAACAAATAACCGGGCGAAGGTTTGCCATCCAATATTCCGACTACGAAATTTGCAATGTATCTTCCACATGCATCAGTAGTTTCGTCTACGCTAAACCATATTAAATTATTTACAACTTTTTCTCTTATTTTGTTAATGTAGTGATCGTATAATTCTGGAATATATACTCTAGAAACGGTTCTCCTAGACACAATTTTCTTCTTGGTAAACTTTTCAAAAAAGTTTCGGAATTCTGGGACTTCGATGTTGTAGAAAGGAATATTACATTTTACCATCATGCTGCACAATTCTTTATTGAATGTATTACAATTCTCGGTCTGATTTACCCAATTCGTTAATAACTGCTGACTAGGTCCTGCTTCGTTTGCTGGTAATTTATAAGGGCCCGTATTCATGTGCTGGTCAATTTGAAATTTCTTGGTCGCCATTACCTTTTTAAAATAAAAATGTTATTGGTAAATTCAAAATTCAAAGTATGATGTATTGCACAACCGGAAAAAATATGCAATCATTTTTTGCTGAATCACAATTCCATTGTACTTTTACAATAATGATAGATTTAAATAATTAACTTCTAAAATTGTTTCACATGTCTTTTCTTTTGAAATTTTCATAGAGTAATGTTAAAAAATTACAACAAACTTGAATAAAATTATGTAGCTAGAAACATTCGTGAACTAGATATATCCCGATGCGTGGATTAAGTTTTACACTAACCTGCTTGGAGCAAATTTTGCAGAATACAATGTCTCCGTCAAACGTGAAGAACTTATGTTCTCTAATCCATTGTTTGATTAACTCACTTCGCGAGCGTCCAACTTTAGGCATTGTAACAACACTTACCCACAAGCAACAACAGAACAAAACTGAAATGAATGGTCACTCTACAATTAAAAATTAACCCTACACCTCCACCAGGGTTCTTCCTACCATTAGATATTTATCTGCAAACTAATAAATGGCTCCGGTGAAGAACAAATTCAGGTAAAACCGATGATTCACCGAACGCTTAACACCATCATTATATCGAAAAATAGTTGTTTTCTTAATATTTTTACCTGCCTGCAAGGTGGGATTATGAAAATAAGATACAAAAATACCCAGTTTTATGTGAATTACCTTCTTCTTCTTCTTCTTTCAGCCTTCTTCAATCCATCTTTGGATGTAGGCCTCCCCGAGTTCCCTCCATTCGTTTCTGTGAATTACCTGTTAAAGATAAAAGGTTTTGAGTTTAGGATTATTCTACAGAAAAATAACATTTACCAATTTAAAAATAAATTTTTGAAATAATCATGCAATACATGCATTTTTATGCCCTTACCGTCTAAAATATGCACTAACATATGCCATCAGCTGTAATCTTGTAATATATGCAATATATGCAAAATAAAATTTAGCTTTTCTAACTATAAATATTGCAAAACATGTATTTACAAAAAATCAGCTTGTTATGCTTGATAGGAAAAAACATGCAAATATGCAATTGCCCAGATTTACTGATTAGTGTCACGTCAAAAGAACCCTCAAACCGGCTAAATTTCCAGGTGTGGAAGGATCGCTCCCTGGCGTCGGTGGGTAGCCATAGTAGCAGAAATAGGCCGACGTTAAATAAAACAAACAAACAAACAAAACTGATTAGAACAACAAGGTTGATTAGAAATGTCAATATCAATATCAATGTCAATAATATTAGAATATTTTGACGTATTTTCAATACTTTTCTCGACACAATCAAGGCTAAGTTATAATTTTCTTGATCGTATTGTGAAACAACAAAACTTTTTCGATAATAATAAGTATGTTACTTTCGGAAAGACACCGTATTGAGAAATTGATGATGATTGGTTTTGGAGGTAGAAGAAGAACTCAGAAAGAAGTTTCAAATCTCTTCAATACGACTCACCCAGATCGAGACCCTATATCATGAAGTACAGTACCCAAAACATTGAAACGATTAGAGCATACTTGGAACGTGAAGAATATTCGGAAGTCAGGACGTCCAAAAACAGCAACTACGCCTGAAAAAGCAGTAAATATTGTAGTTTCAGCCGTAGATCAACCACATACTTCTTCAACTCAATTAGGCTTAGATAATGGAATAAGTCAAAGGAGAAGATGAAGTCGTATTAAGCGAATTTGGTCCATGAACTGATTGAGGGCGATTCTGATAGAAGAAATGAATTCTGTGAAACTTTAATGGAGAGAGGTAATAACTTGATTAGGAATATCTTGTTCAACGATGAAGCTACTTTTTGTCTATCTGGGTCGGTCAACAGGCAGAATTGTCGATACTAGGCTTTCGAGAATCTTCATTGGGCCCAAGAAAGCCATACTCTATCCCCTAAGAAATTGAATATTTGGGCTGGTATCATTGACGACAGAATTATTGGACCATTCTTTATTGAAGGAACATTGAATAGTGACAGATACCTCATCTAGTTACAGAGTAAAGTTGTCCCTGCGCTGATAAATTGGTTCCCCGATGGAAATGGTGGACTACGTCAAAATATTTGGTTCCAACAAGATGGGGTGCCACCTCATTTTGCACGTAATGTAAGACAATATCTTGATGACATATTCAGAAACCGATGGACAGAACGACCATGGAATGGCCAGCGCGTTCTCCGGATCTTACACCATTAGATTTATTTCCATGGGGACAGTTAAGAATATCGCATACGAAGAAAGACCAGATAATCTCGAACATTTGAAAGTTATTAACCGAAGAGTGATGGAGGATGTTCCACGATAACACATCAGAAACAGTGTAGATGCAGTGTATAATCGTTTAGCTCATTGTCAGACAGTCAATGGCCAACAATTTGAACACCTACTTAAATGAGTAGCCTCTCCTTGTTTTAGTTAGAGTTGATTATTCAAGAGTACTTTGTTGGTTTTTTTTAGATATCTCTGTTATTATTGAAAATAAAAATATCAAATGGTATATCGATGAACTCAATGAAAAGTTCCCTTTCGGATGTTTTAAAAATATATATAGGGTGTACCATTTAAAATAATGAAGTTCACAGGAATTTCGGAAAAACTGAAAAGGGGCAACATTTGCGATATCATTTTCGAATTCGCCATATTTGAGATCACCCTGTACGAAAATTCATAAAAATCTAACGAATGGTTACCGAGATATATGGATGGTTCCATACATTTGATTAACTCTGTATACTCATACGTACGTACGTATACTATACGTATATTTCGGGTAAAAAAATTTAAAATAATAATTTCTTCCCAGAGTGAACATAAGTAAAGGAAGTATAACAAGAATACTACAGCGGGAATTCCCCTCAAGATGGAAATCGCCCGCCTCTCGTGGAAACTTCACCAAATATTTAACACGTCAAGTAAATGCGAGGATACATCGCCTTTGCAGTGTATCCCACAGGAAATGAAGCCCTTACGTTAGAGTTTCACTTATTAAAGAGCACGAATCGATCGATGGCAATAAATCGTCTGTCTGTTCTGTTTATTTTGAATGTCTCGCAGGGCGAAAGAATGTTTTGAATTTGCCGGACGGCCGAGGAAAACGACCAATTCCCAGTTACCCTTCACTAATTTGTCGAGCGCTCGAATGTTTCATTTAAAGTTTGGCAATGGTGTACACGGCCGGCTTAACTAAAATGTAGAGTTTTCCTAAACCGGCTGCTAAAGTCCGTCCCGTTTTACTAATATCTGAGATTTATTATTAAAATAAGAGGGAAATGTCTTATTTGAATTAGTGCATGGGAAAATAACATAGCTATTTAACACAGAAATTGATTAATTTTTTTTCGTAGAAGGCGAAGACATGAACCTAATAATGCGCATAGTGGAGAAAACATAATTCTTACTATTAGTTTGTTTGTTTTATGAATATTACTGCCATCGACTTCAAGAAGCGGAAACTCAACACTGAAGTGGATGTAAACAAGTGGAAAATATTTAATTTGTTTTCTTTTAATGAATGTCAACAATTTTTATCCTTGTATGTTATATTCTGATACAGAATAAAAAGTAAATAAACTAATCAAAACTGATTGAAAATAAAAACAAGAGGAGAACATTTCTCCCATTCGCGTTTCCTTTGTGTAGTTGTATTTTTTATTAAAAAATGCAAAGTTCTAGACTGCACTTCAAGAGAAAACCATTAATATTTAAAAAACTTTTTGGTGCCTGTCGACACTTTCCTGACCTTTTCTTCAGGAATATCTTCTGCTGAAAGCTTTTCTAGATGACAAAAGATTTTGCAATATTTGAAAGGTTCGCCTAAAGTCCACTTCGCGAAGCGTTTGATGTTAGGGGGGCCATAAAAAGCTCACGTTCAAACGTAATCGAAGAGGTCTGCATTTGAGCAAGTAACATTTAGTCACAAACCTTCAGTCGTGTGAAATCCTGTCTTGTATAACCAAAATAATTAATATATTGAAATGAAGTATTTGTAATAATAATAACACGTATCATTACAATTAACTGTCAGACCCCTCAGAGACCCAACAAAAAGTCTCATTCTTCAAACCGACCGATCCTTGTAATATTCTGCGGTTTATCCTTGCAGAGGCGTCTGAAAGTCTGAACGGGCTCTGAACTTCAACTTGAACTTTATTTCCCACAAGGATGCCTACTCTCGATAATAAAAGGCGTTTACAACGTCGTGTTGTCTTTCCAAGAAAACCAATAATTTTCTGATGTGTTGGTGGCCCTGGAAACTTTGAAAATTGCAATTCACCAATGTGGTGCGTGCAATACCCAAGGAACTTGGCATTAATTTTTTATTATACGATTTTTCGCCTAAGTTTTAGTTGTAACTGGGCCAAGGCCATGCGTTTTTGGCCTATCAAAAAGTCGTTTCAGTGCGTAGTGCGATATTGTGTAGAAGTTAAGCGCAAAGGAGAATAAGATTATGTTAAAACGGTGTAAAGTGGTGTAAAAACTGCAAGGGATTGGGTTTATACAGGGCAGTAAAACAAATTTGTTACTTTAAGAAGAATCGGGGTTGTAAAAGCGTTAACGATGACCGACGTTAAAAATAATACGGGGAAGTTGTTTACGCGGTGAACTGAAAAATCGTTGTATTTAAAGGAATAGCAAGAAAAATTGGATTTATTGTTCAACAGAACGATGCTTATAAATAATTCAGTGCAAAATTTCGCAGACGAAAATAAACATTTTAAGTTATTGTCTCCAGATATTTGTTACGTTGAGTACAATTGAGTTGAGTTTTTGTTTCTTTTTGTAGTGGTCTTGCCACCTACTTTGTATTCTCGGTATTTTCGCTAATCGGTAAAACTGTTAACAGTTAACGACACATCGCGTGAATATGTCTGGATATTTTATTTTTTACGTTAAGTATAGTTACTTTCTGTAATAGCTCGCTGCTCGCCACTGTTTGCTTACCACGGTCTGCTCGCCAACCGTTTACTCGTGGATCTCTTTGCTCGCTACGCCGATTGCTCGCCGGCCAGATGCTCGACAAGCAATGTATTCAAAAAATCCCTCGATTTGTCTTAGCGCTTTAGTATCAAAATGGCGAATCGCTAAAAAACACAAATATAACTTCCCCTTCCAGTTCCAAACATTTTTCAAAAGCGCATTGAATTGGATTTCTAATAAACTTCTAGATTATACACTGCTCAACAAAATTACGGGAACACTTTTTTGAGCTCCTATAAGTTTTCCAGCAAATGATGGAAGCAGGATTTTTTCTTGTTATATTAATCTCTAGACCTTTATTGACAAAGTGCGAAAAGAATTACGGTGATTTGTTTGCTCATTTTCATCAAAGTGGTTTTTGACCACAAAGCAAACACCTGAAACTCTACAAATTAGTCATTCGACACAGTAAAACCGTTAGTTATGACTTTTTCAACGCTTCGGAGTCCACAATGCGTTATTTAAGTGAAATTGAAGTCGCGATGGCTGTTACTTTATTTGAAGATGGTCGATCTATGTGATATGATGCAAAACCAGCTCCAATCGGCTCCATCTGTTATCTGCAGAGCTTGGCATAGGTACCAAGAAACGGATAGATATTCCAGGAGAATTGGACAAGACCGTGAAAGAAAAACTACCACTTGGTCGGGATGACCGGTATATTGTTAATTTTTGCCTTCGCCGACGAACTGCTACTGCTCGTGAGATAGAAAATCTACTCCGAAATGCCACTGGTGTGACAATTTCCGATCAGTCGGTTAGATGACAACTCAAAGAAGTGAATATGACTTCTCGCAGGCCTGTGCGAGCTCGTCGCTTGAGCAGAAATCACAAAGTTATCCGTCTAAACTTTGCCCGCGAACATGTGCAATGGCAACTATGACACTGGAAGTCTGTGCTTTTTACAGACGAGTCGCGGTTTTGTCTAACTCGTTGCGATGGTCGTATACGAATGTACAGACGTCCTGGGGAGCAATACATAGCCGCGTGTATATAGGAAGTGGAACGATTCGGAGCTGGATCGGTCATGGTGTGGGCTGGAATTAATATAGACGGTCGCACAGCCTTGGTTGTCGTTCCCCAAAGTCTCAACGCACAAATTTATGTTGAGACGATTCTTCAAGAGTATCTTCTGCTATTTGCGAACAATTTCGGCGATGATTTTGTACTGTAATTTTATAGTTGTTTTTGGTTTAAAGGAAGATATTAACGTTCGGCCAGCCCATTAAATTAGATATTGTACAGAGGCGAACGTATAGTTTTACATTTTATGTTTTTACAGTCGTTGGAAATTGACATGAACTGGTAATTTTAAAAAGGGCATTGTCAACGTTCTACTATAGTCCAGTCAAAACAGGTTTTCACGTAAACATAATTCCAACAGTTTTGAAACTTGGCGCACTTACTTAGAAGTGTATAGCGATGAATTATACAAAAGTCCTGATGAATCGGAGGTGAGCTCTAGCGCAGTGACGTGAAACATGTCACGTTTTTCGGTTTTTCGCTTTTATCTCGGAAAGTGTGGGTCCTAACAAAAATATAGTCATATACAAAAATAAACCTTTTCATATTTACTGCAAAAGTGACCATATTAAGTTTTTTCGTATCTGTAATAGGTTTGGAATTATTTGGCGTTGAAGATAGGGCTTCCTTTTCGGCTGCCAAACTAGCGCCGGTATTCATGCAACTGCTATAATCGTAAATATTTTTAAACGTTCGGTTGAGCGACAGCCCATAGATCTGGCCGTGTTCGTCCGTCTGTTCACTTCCACCACACAACCACCCCTATTTTAGAAATAGTTTTAGCTATACATTTTTTTCGTATCTGTAATACGATAGATTATTTGGTAGACTTATCGAACCGAGAACTGAAGATAAGGGAGAGGGCAAGGCGTTGTAACCCCTCGCCGACCTTGAAAAATACAATAGACCAACCCTCCTTTGTCACGCCCTTCTCTCATTCCACATTCCCTTTGGCCAAGTAAATCCAAATGTTCTTCCTCTTCAATTATGATATGTGGGGCATTCAAGCGTTCACCATATGGCAAGAATGGCAGCTTTTCTACACCTACATCTGGCTCCACATCCAGTTTTGCATTTGCAAAAAATGAGATTTAGGATTTCATTAGGTGCGAACAGGTCTTTGGTTGGGACGAGAATAAGCCGATTATTTTCTAGCTGTCACTCCCAGCTGATAATTGGTTTCCCATCCAAAATTGTACTTGGTAATATACTCGATAGGAATGTTGTTTTGCTGCTCCTTTCGTTGGCGGTAGTGTCTGTTTAGCAGATGCTCCGTACAATTTTAGAAGCATTATGTTCCCTGTCGCTGCTACAGCCTCACGAGAAGAGGTTGGACTGTGGATCAGCTATACCTTGCAATTCTGCAGCATGCTTCCTGAACAAATTGATAGACTTGATTTTACCTTTCCAGTATGATGCAGAAGTGGCGTCACTTCCACTAAATCCATGCACGAAGAGAAGAAAGCAGAGAAGGACGTCATAAGGCTTTGGCTGTGATATTTCCTTGAGAGATGCATTTAGATCCTCCAAAGTTACATTTTTTAATCCATCATTTGTTTTTTGGAATATTTCCAGAGAAAGCACTCCAAGTTCCCCAATTGACTTTGAACATGGTAGTGTTTTCAATCTTTGCATTCATCCTTTTCCTACTGAAGTGGGTGGGGAGACACATCTAATGCCACCCAAGGAATGAAATGTATTCAACCCATCTAACGTTCTGACATTGAAGTCCGCATTATTGAACACAAATTGATTGAATGAACCACTGGTGTCTGGTCGAGTGTGACAAATGGCTGTTATCCCCAGTATCTGAGCTTCATGGTATGAAGAACAAAACACTAAGCTTGATACAAGGTTTACCAACTTCTCAGAGCCATACCAAACCAAAATAAATAGGGCAAGACTGCTCATTATGAGGATATGAATGACCTTGGACGCACAACTGAGGTAATGTTGTGTGCTATTAAAATACACGTCCTCTTCCTGTTTTCGGTGTCGGTTTCTTTATTATCGGGGTTTCTGGGAACGATTGAAGGCTTTCAGGTATACAATCACCAGCGTGTTTGAAAAACCATCTCCAGGAGGGTATGTGGTATTATCGAACATTTGGGACTGGATATCCTGTTTCAGTATGGCTGCTGCAGTTTCACAATTTTAATTCGTTTTTCGGTTTCATCCAATTTTTTGTTTCCATACCAGAATTTAAGATTTCAAACCCTGCGTCACTGAAGCAAACGGTTGCATCCTTCCAGTCAGTACTTGTGGCTATTATAATCCGTTCGCCATATCTTTTCCTCGAGTTTCTTTTTTATTGTTTGGTTCGTTGGGACCGTCCCAGTTATTGCAGATTTTAATTTTGCGAAGGAAACCTGGCAATCATTAGCATTCTCAGGAAACGATTGAATTTCATCCATTGCTACTGAAGCCAAATCAGGGACGCTCACGTTTGTTATCGCCAGAAGGTGGAAGAGTGAAGAATCTTTGAAAACAGTCATGGTGATACGCTCCATTAGCAGCTACTAAATCACCCACAGTGTATAAGGAATGTTAACTTTTTTTGCCCACGTATTTTTTCTTTCATTGGCCTTATTCACAATATTATCTTTCCCGCCCAGACTTCGAACATAGTATACTGTTCTTCGTCCTTCAACTGGCTTCTTCAACTCTTATTTCATGAAATGGTCATCTCTGACCTCACTATAAAAAAAAACGTTTTGTTTTGAAGCCAAGCTCAGGTAATGCTGACCGTCTGACGAGCACAGGTACGTCAGAATGCGATGTAGATGCCTCTGCGGCTTGCTCCTCACGCTGTATTTTCAGATAAACTTGTATGGTGTTCGTTCGTGTGTAGCTTTTCGGCACAAATTATGTACTTTTAACATTGGAAGATGTCTTATTTGAGAGCCCTTGTTGTCATTTCTCGCCTGGCTAGCAGCTAATAAAGCATCAATTTCCTTTTTACACCACACAAGGATCTCTTCACAAATGAAACACTTTTCAGTCATTGCTGAACCCGTGGAAAGAAAAAACAAAAATATAAAATTAAAAAAACCGAAAGAAAAACAAATAATATAAATAAATAAATAATATATAATAAATAAATAAATAATATTAGAAAAATAATAATAAATAAATGATATAATAAGCACCTACCTTCTTATTTTCTTTTATGCAGGTAAACATCTGATTCAAAAACAAATACCTATTCTATAAACATCGCTCAATATGAATGAATGTAATACGTCTGAGGTATGCTCACGAGAGAAACTCGAATTTAATATTGACTGACCAAAGGGAATGTGGAATGAGAGAAGGGCGTGACAAAGGAAGGTCGGTCTATTGTGTTTGTCAAGGTCGGCGAGGGGTTCCCCGGCCTTGCCGTCTCCCTGAAATCCTCAAAAAGTCACGCTACACCTTCAGTTCTTGGTTCTATAAATCTACCAAATCACGCTATGCCTGTTACAGATACGAAAAAAATTTATAGCATCAAAACTACTTCTGAAATAGGGGTGGGGTGGCGGTAGTAGTGTCGTGGAGGTGAACAGACGGACGGACACGGCCAGATCTGTAGGCTGTCGCTGAAGCGAACGCTTAAAAACGTTTGCGGTTATAGCCTTTCAATGATAACCAGAGCTAGTTCGGCAATCGAAAAGGAAGCCCCACCTTCAACGCCAAATAACTCTATACCTATTACAGATAAAAAAAATTAATAGGATCACTTTTGCAGCAAATATTATACACTTTATTTTTGTGCATAACTATATTTTTGCTAGAAGCAGCAGTTTCCGAGATAACAGCGAAAAACCGAAAAAAGTGACACGTTCCACGTCCCTGCCGTTAGAGCTCACCTCCGATTCTTCAGGACTTTTGCGTAATTCATCACTAGACACATCTAAGTAAGTGTGCTAAATTTCAGAACTGTTGGAATTATTTTTAGGTGAGGACATTTCTTGCCCTTCGTTTACTGGACTACAGCTGATAAAAAGATAGGTGAATAGTTCCATACACTTTATTTTTTTCTCTTAAGACAGTAATTTCTTAGAATTGTCCAAAGGCAGCTGTTCTAGTTTTATTTCCTAATGTCTTCCTCCATCCTTGGCAGTGCAACAATTAATGGTAATTTTAAAACAGAGAATGGAAACAATCGATCAGCCCATTAGATATTGGATCGCAGTGAGATGCATACATGTTGGTAGATATTTTATATCAAACCTTAAAGATGGCAACTGTTTCTAACTACTTACCAATTGCCTTGCTTAGTAATTTTAGTTCTTAGTTTATTTTTCACGCGTAGGAAATGTGACAGCCAATAGTATTGTGTATAGAATGATGGTGGATCAGTCCATCATATAACTGAACATTTTATGTTGTTGCTAAGGACACTTTTAATTTAATCTTAAATTGCATTGTTTCACAGTTTGAGTCTGTGATGTGTTTCCCAACACAAGTATGATATTTAGCGATGGACTTAAAAACCCATGTGAATGTTCGAGTAGCCTATTAAATTGAGGATGATAGGGATAGGTACTTTTGGCTTAACTAATTTATAAATTAAAATTAGGTTGGTGGGCTATAATACAGCATAAATGTAGGCCGTGGCCTCTATATAATTATTAAATAACATTGGATTTTTGTTAAAGTCAGTGGAGTATTAAATTACGCTTTTGGGAACGTTTGACCTTAGTATTTTGAAAGCTTTCCCTCTTTCGTTTCACAAAGTTAATTATAATTTTAGGGAGGACAAAACTGTACTGCCTGGGGAGAGTTTACATTGTTCTGCACTGGTCTCCCCCAACTCGATAAGAAAAAAAAATGTAATTGCTTATATGTTTGCGCTTGAAGGAATCCATTTCTCTGCCTTAGCAGGTACATATTTGCTAAAGACAAAATTCAGTTCTACCTGCTCAACGTTCTTCGTTTCCAATTCCTTAATTTGAGAGGATAAGGTAGCGGTTCTTTTCAACATAATAATTTAAAGAGATTCCTTTACTAATTCGTTGATATTATCAGAATGTTTTTGTAATAAAGTTTTTGTTACAGTAAAGTAACGTTTATGTAGTGTGTTGTCTTATCACATGTGGAATTTTATTTTACAATTATAAAAATGCATCGATTATATTCTCATAGCTTAATAAGATCTTGATTTGGAAAATAAAGTCAAAGGATGTGTCGAATGAGCTTCCACAAGGTGTATTCCTTGACTTCAGTTGTAAAGAGATTGTAGCGCTTTTAATTTACGAAAATGTCGTTATATGTATTTGTATCCACATTAAACGCACTATGTTTTCAGACAATTAACATAAAATTACACAATCATATTTGTTGTTTCCAGTTCATTGTAGTTGATATATGTATATATATATATATATATAAAGTAAGGCGTTTAGGCACCTAATTCACATATATATGGACGAAGTGGCACCCATATATACGTTGTGGCACCATTTGCAGGTGCCACTACGTTTTCGTTCGTATTTAGGCGCTAAACCGTCGGAATATCTCAAATACGAAATATTACGAAGGTGCCATTTGAACCGTATATGTATAGAGATGCGATTTTAGTTGAACCATATAATCTGTAGGGGGCGCTCTCATCAAAAAAAGTATAACAAGCTTAAGTAACTCCTTGGAGCCACTACGGAGCTTCGCACATGGCGGACTGGCACCGCAATACACAATCGACTCCGTAGCGATTGCGGTTGCATGATTAGCTGCTTGTTCCCAACAAGTAAATAAGTATAAAGGGTTACGTCATGATATCACAGTTCATCTTCCGGGGATTCCCTGGCCGCTAACGAGCATTAAGAATTCAGTCTTTATAAAGTATTAATTGGAAGGTAATACGAACAGCGAAATACTCCTATTACATGTTTTATGTTTTCATTTCGAATAAGTGCGAAAGACAAAAAAAGTATGACAATGACAATTAGAAACAAGGGATACCTGAAGCTAAAAAGAAGAAATGGAACAATCATTCCTAAAAAATGTACGAAATTATTTTCAGACAAAGTAAATGATTCTAACTATATGATATGTGCAAAATGTAAAGGGTACTTTAGAAGC
>JABXWE010102922.1:0-12151 GCA_014611495.1 Limonius californicus | reverse complement strand
TTGAGAAATTTAAAGCATTAAGAACGGAAATAAAGTCACTCATCACAAAGGCTCATTTAAGCTACCTACAAACCACCCAGGAAGATATCATAACAGATCCGAAAACTTTCTGGTCATATGTAAAAAGGAAACGCAATAATAGCAAAATTGCTCAATCATTTTATTGTGATAACAAGGAATTGTGCGACGGTAAAGAAATTTGTGAGGCTTTTGCAAACACGTTTAAGTCAGTGTACGCAAGTGAGCAAGAAAGTCGTTTGAATAAAGAAGACAGCAATGGAGGAAATTACAACTTGGACTTGCTAAATATAAAAACGGTGACGGAAGAAGAAATTCGCTCTGCGATCAAATTACTACGTCCCAGGGCTGCGACTGGCCATGATGATATTCCAGCTTACTTTTTCAAGGGATGTTGTGAAATGCTACTTAAACCTTTGGGTGATATATTTAATAAGGCGGTGAATAAAAGTGTTTACCCAGACAAGCTAAAAGTGGGCCGCATTACACCTGTGCATAAAAGCGGCAATCCCAGTAATATTACCAACTATAGACCGGTCACAGTGCTATCTGCTTTTTCTAAGATTTTTGAGAGGATCCTGTGTAACAAAATTTCGGCTCATGTCTCGCCTGTAATAATACAGCAGCAACATGGGTTTTTTAAAGGTAAATCGACAATTACAAATCTGCTTAACATGTCTCATGAAATTGGGATTTCTATTGATAAAAATTTGCAACTAGATGTAGTTTATACCGACCTAAGTAAAGCCTTTGATAAGGTAAATCATTCCATACTATTAAGAAAACTAGAAATGTAAACTTTAGTGAAAATGATGTAGCTCTAATCGGCTCTTACTTGTCGGAAAGAATACAGTATGTTAATATTTGCAACAATCGATCAGATGAATTTATTGCAACCTCGGGAGTCCCTCAAGGGTCAATCTTGGGGCCACTTTTATTTATTGTATTTATTCATGATGTAGTTGATTGTCTAAATCATGTAAAATGCCTTATATATGCAGATGACCTAAAATTGTACAAAGAAATTGAAAGTGAAACAGACTGCTTTGAACTTCAAGCTGATCTTGATAATGTTTACAACTGGTGCAAAATGAATAAGCTGTGTCTGAATATATGTAAATGCAAATATGTAACTTTCACTAGAAAAAAAACAATTTTTAAATTCAATTATAAAGTAGATGGCTCGAATCTGGAAAGGGTACAAGAAATACGTGATCTAGGGGTAATATTTGACTCCAGTCTCAATTTTACAAGTCATGTAAATGCAGTGGTTGCAAAGGGCTATCGTATGTTAGCATTCGTACTGAGAGAGGGTAGATTTTTCAATTTTTACACTATAATAAAACTATATACAGTGCTTTCGTAAAGTAGTGGATAAATTCTTTAAAATCGTTGAGAAAAATATTTCATAAAAATACTCGGACACGTCGATTTTTATTTTTAAATTGTCATTTAAAGATGTAATTTTCAACCCCCCACCCCTCAATCCCTAAGCCCTAGCAACACCAACTTTAAAATTTCAAATAGCAAAGTACCCCTTATGATAGCTGATAGCTTTCTTTATGCTGAATACAACATAAAAAAGTTTTTCAAAATCGGTTGATAAATAACGGAGATATTTACGAAAATGTATTCAAATGAAAGGGCCAATATTCGAGCAGGCGTTGATACGGCTCTAGCGATGAATGGTAAAACAACTGAAGTTTATGTTCTCAGTACGTCCTGTAAACATTTCGATGGGTTTTGAGTAATGCCATACTGGCAAAAAATAATTTTACTGGGTGAGGTTTTTCGGTTTTTTGTAAGGCAGATTCGATTTTATTAAATAATTCCTTTCGTTCGTTCTTTCTGTTCTCGATAGTATCTAAAATTGTTTCGCTTGTCGATTTCCGTTTCTTTGCATGTACGCCTGAAACCGATGGTAATGACTCACTCGATCTTTTTAAATTACTATTCGTTTCAAATTGTGTATCCGTTTCGGGCGTTTCATGAGTTTCTTCGCCATCTTCCTGTGAATCACTTATTACTACATTTTCATCTTCGGATTGAACTGCAGTTTCCGGCACGTCACCTTCTCCGCTGACGGTTACGTTGCTTACAGTGCTAAAACAAAATTATTAAATAAACAATTACAGAAATAATTTATATTAATATGTATTTACTTTCTACATGTTTCTATTCTTTCCAGAAAAGCTAGGGCATCCATGTGTTCCCATTTATTTGTTTGCCTTGCCGATGAACCAGTCCCTTGCTTAGTGTCCTTCTTTTTTTTTCCAATACACATCTTTCAGATTCTTCCACCGTTTTTTACAGTCCTCAACTTAAATAAAAAATGTCGGTACGGTTAGCATATGCATTTTATTAGTTTGATTTCCATTATTTTATACATAAGCAGGTACTCACCGCTTTTCCCTACTTCGATTGAAATTTCTATCCATGTACTGTCCCTCACATTTTGATCTTTATATAACTTATGCTTGGCGTCGTACAGTGCAGGGTGTTTAGAAACTTCGCTGATTACTATTTCATCTTCTTCCTTTGAAAATCTTAACCTCTTTCCTTTATTACTTGCCATATTCACAAGCAGGGAAATAATGGACAGTTCAAGAAACAAAAACAGAATGAACAGAAGAAGTATGCAAGATTCGCTTGCGACTAACTAAACGCGCGCGACTAGGTTGCCTTCAAAGCAATTTGATTTCTAGACGCGTCGTCTTGCTGCGACTTGTTGCAACTTGTCGCGTAGATTAGACCAAACACATGCATAATGAATATGAGCAATTTGCGCGATTAATCGCTACGTTTAATCGCTTCGACTGAACGCTGTAGATAGACCTTACCTTTAAAAATAAATCGTAGTATGGTAGGATGAAAGGAAAAGTGATTTTAGTGTGCAGATGGGTAGTTCCTTTCATATGTAGATGGTTATGCTTTCCATGATGACGAGAGTAATCTGTTATGACTGGTCCTCATGAGACACTCAGCTCGCACCTCGCTCCTAGCACCACATCCTGGGCAACTGCTTGGATGGCAGAACTAGGTGAGGGTAGCCAGATATGGCGAACAATTGAAAGGGGCAGCAATCTTGCCATTAGGCGATATTGGCATAATCCTAGAAGAGGAATAAAACGGCTGTGTGCGTCACACTCAGAAGCGTTGCCGGTTCTGATATTGTGGTGCAGGAAGCAATTGGGAAACTACTGCACTAATCTCCCAAGAACAATCACCATGAATGCAAACCCAAAAGCTAAGGCCCCAAGTTTCTGGCGTCCCTTAAATGGGACAGGGGTGCTAAGAATCCCCGGGCGAAATCGCAGAAAAAAAAGCTGCATGGAACTTAAGAAGCAGAAAAACTATATAATGTATTACACGAAATGATTAGACTAGACGTACAAGCACTACGCGTCAGTGAATCAAGCTGGTTCAATTAAATCAAATGGATATGTCGTCTATTACTCTGGACTGCCAAACGATATACATCAAAGTGGGGTAGCACTAGCACTAATTCTCCAAGACACAGATAATAAATCAGTTCGTACTTTTCGTGCCCTCCTCAGAACGAATTATAATGCTCCAGTTGTGCGGCAATCCTTTTAATATTAACATCATACAAGTTTATGCTCCCACGGCAGACAAAACGGATGCAGAAATAAGGGAATTTTACGATCAGCTGAAGACCGTGCTGAAAATTATAAAAAACAGTAAGTCAATAATATTATGGGAGACTTAAATGCAACAACCGGATCGGATAAAACAGCAAATATAACGGCAGGCCTTGGCTCAGGGGACAAAAATTATAGAGAAGAGCAAGAACAACAATTAGTAATCACTAATACACCAGGAGGGCACCAGCAGATGGTCAGGGTACGATGATTAGAAACCAAATTGACTATATTCTTGTCAATGAACGGTTTATAAATAGCATGAAAATAGTCAAAACCTATACGGGGCGACCACAACTTGTTAATGGCAAAAATGCAAATAAAACTTAAGAAAATCACACACCCATCCAAGAAAGCAAAAATGAACACGTAG
Organism: Limonius californicus; assembly: GCA_014611495.1. Lineage (NCBI taxonomy): Eukaryota > Metazoa > Arthropoda > Insecta > Coleoptera > Elateridae > Limonius > Limonius californicus. The sequence goes on along the minus strand of JABXWE010102922.1, from coordinate 8,098 downwards.
TTACTGAAAAACTAAAGAATTTGGGAGCAGTTTACTATTAAATTTCGATAATCCCAATTAACAGATGGAGAAAATACAAGATGTACATACAATGTGGGAACATATGAAGAATGTAATGATAAAAACAGGAAAAGATATTATTCTACAAGTCAAGCAAGAAAAAATTGAGGAGCAAGTATGATTGACGGACACAATAATGGAATTATTCGAAAAGCGTAGAAAAGTGAAGAACCGAAACGAAGAAGAGTACAGAGATACCCAAAGGCTATTACAAAGTAACATTAAAGAAGCTAAAGAAAACTGGATAGAAACAATTCAACAAACTTGAAGAATTATAGCGTAAACACGACGAATTCAATGCATTTAAGAAAGTTAAAGAATTGACAGGCAACTTCCGCAAAAAAATTTTTATATTTTCTAAACTTCTGATGGAGAGCTTTTGATTGATAACAATACAAAGAAGGACGAGTGGAGCAAGGTGCAAGTATAATGAAGAAATAAGTAGAGGAAGTCATAAAGCAAGCAGAAGATAATTAAGCTCCCGGCCCAAATCTGATCCCAGTAGAATAGTTAAAATGCAAATGTGAAAAATCTAACAAATCTTTTTAAACATACTTATCGAATATCCTACGAGAATGGCTTAGTTCAATACTTATACCTTTACCGAAGAAAACCAAGAAAAGTATTATGAGTCACACTCTTAAACTGCCACTTGGAGTAATACAAAACCCGATTTTTAGAAAATGCAAGGAATTTATGAGTGACGACCAAATGGGATTTAACAAAGTATTTGGAACAAGGGAAGCTTTGTTTTGTATGTAAGCATTATTACAGCGATGCTGGGAAGTATGCAGATCAGTTTATGTATGCTTTATCGATTGTGAAAAAGCGTTTGACCGTGTCCCACGTATGAAATTAATTGAAATACTACAGCATATCGGCTTAGATCAGAAAGACATTACATTGTTACAATTTCTGTTTTGGAACCAATCAGCAGTAGTAGTAAAAGTGGATGCAGATCAAGAAACTGACGAGATTCCCGTTAATAGGGGCGTAAGATAGGGATGTGTTTTATCACCCTGCCTTTTTAATATACGCTCAGAAATGATCTTTAAAGAAGCACTGCAAGATGAAAAAGGAATCAGAATCGGAGGAGAAAACATTAAGAATAAAAGATATGCTGACCATACAGTCATATTAGACAAAAGTATCGAAGATACCTACAGAGGATATTAAACAAGGTAAACGAACAGAGTATTCGACTGGGGTTAGGTATAAATGTAAAGAAAACCAAGCTACTATTCGCCAGTAAGATTGACTTGGTCTCACAAAACTTACAAGTAAGCGGAGCATATATCGAACTAAGTTTGTCAAGTATTATGTGTATGAACCACATTAAAACTTACGAAATGTGGTGTTACTGCAGAATTCTCAGAATTCCCTAGACTGAAAGGAACACAAACGAAGAAGCGTTAAATCTGATGAAGAAAGAAATAGAACTTCTCAATATAATAAAATGAAGAAAACTGAAATATCTTGGGCATGTGCTGAGAGCACAGAAGTAGGAACTTTTATTTTTAATTCTAAATGGCAAAATCGAGGGAAAGAAGTGGATTGGTAGAAAGAAAACGTCATAGTTGAGAAACCTTCGTCATTGGACCGGTTTAACAGCAGAACAGTTATTCCATGCTGAAAAAAATCAAAACCGATATCAAGAAATTATTGAAATGGTGATTGTCAATGCCAGATAATTGGGAAAGACACGTGAAGAAGAAAGAAACTGTAACTAATTGGACCGGAAAATATTTTTTCGAAAACTGTCATTACATGTTGATGTATACATGACATCTGTAAAGAATCCAAAATACTGTTTTTTTGTCTACCGAACGTAAAACACTTGTACATCGTGCAATTTTTGGTCGAAGCAAAGCCCACATATTAATAGAATATATCTGCAAGTTTATTTATATTGCTTACAAACATTAAGGAAACAATAATTATTTAAAGAATAAATGAACTATTATTTAATGATGTTTAAACTTAAACTTCTAATTGTGCTATTATGCAAATTGATCCCGCCTGTCATGGATGTCATTAGACGCTAAATTAATTAATCGTAAATGTGAAAAGTATCTCTCTACATTTTTATTAATTTTAGAACATAGTTTACGAAAAAACGTTGTTTGATACTCGATTACGAAACGCATTTGCATTCTCTAATGCAAAAAAGACGTTTCGTAATCTAGAATCAAAAATAACTATTTCTCTCTAAAAATGTTGATTGTTTTACTGTAACAAGAACTCTGTAGCCACTTGCAAATGCTTCGATAAACGATAAGTTTAAAGTATGGCTAGAACCACTGATTAACGTATTGCTTGACACACGAAAATAATTCTTCTCCGAATAAGCACAAAGCAAAATAGAAGTTTTGCTTGTAATTTTACTTTAACGTTAAAGGTTTAATTTAACAGTCTTGTTTAGTGAAATTGAGTGTGCATGTTTCCTATTTTCATTTAAAGGCAACTACGAACTTCACCGCTTTTTACTTTCCCATACTCTTAGTTTAATTTCAGCTTCAACAAAGAACTGAAGGGATAATACTTTCTAGAGGGTTTCATGTTTTACTTGATGAAATTGTAAACTTGTAAAAGTGTGCAGGATACTTTGGCTAAGAATGGAAAATGTGTTATATTATTAATTGTATTTATTCAAAAAGAAAATATGTCTAAGGTAAAAAGTTGAGAAACTTGGGGTTCTCCGGTTTTCGTGGCATATTGTATGTAGCGATGGTCCTGTTAACAAGGTGCCGATCCTAAACGGAGCAAGTAATATTTAAATATTCTTATTTCTTTAATTTTCATCAAAGTTTTACTATGTCATCATAACAACAACACGCTTTGAAAAACGAATTGTAAATTTAACACTTGTGATGTCCATATAATATTAAACCTATTTCATTATTATTACATAATTATATATCAAATACTCTGTTATGAATAAATAAAGGAGTTTAAAACTATTACATGCCAGTTAACGCAACAATAATAATAATAATAATAACGAATAAATAATTGTAATATTAAAGAACTTATAGAGAATTCTCGAAAAATCTCTCGTTCTGTTTAGGTAATAACCCAACATATCATAACAATACTTCTGGACGTTAGTCACCCTGTTCATTGCTAAAAGGCGTAGAAATGGTGTGAAAATTACATAAACAAACAATAAAAAAAAATGTTATGTCCCAGCTGGGACTGAAGCGTGAAACTCCTAAGACGACAGTTGTTGGCTTTACACACTGCGGCACAAAACAGTGAGAAACGTTAGCACCAGCTGATTTTAAAACGGCAATCATTGAATGCTTTAAAATTGTGTGATATATGTTTAATTTTTATGGAGAACCATATATTTTATCTATTAGACGTTACAATAATATCTTAATTGTTTCTTGTGTTATTTGGCTAGAATACATTTGAATTAACAAGAAAAGTTATTATTTGAAAATCCATAGTTAAATATAAGCATATATTCAGGTGTTGTTAAATGAATTTATTTCACACAGAACACAGTAAAGCTGTGGTTTAAAGACTGTAACTGAAAATATTGGCTATAATAGTACAAATACGTTAAAAAAAAATTTTTTAATTAGAAATTTTTGTGTTACGCTTTCGCGTTCCGTAGGGAAAGCAAGTAACAGAAATAGATTAAAGATTCCTATTTGTTTCATAACTTACTTCTGCAGCATTTACATAACATAAAACCGTAACAAATGTCTATATTAGTTTCGTAATCTTCATACGTTTCTATTTTAAAAATCCTGCAGCAGGTTACACATTTAACTGCAATATAACTTATAAAACAGAGCGAGCGCAAACTTATAATAAAAATTTTTACATGTTATTTTAGGCAGTATGTGCGGATTTTATTTTTGCTCGTCAAGTGATGAAAAAACGAGAGCATATTTAGGGAGCTTTTTATTTTCGTATGCGTATAAGGTAGACGTGTTGTGCTCGTTAACTGGTCCATTATTCGGCAAGAAAGACAGACGCGAGTCTCATTAAATTTGAAAAATGATGGAAAATTGGCAATATGGTGAAGCTCATAATATTTACAGGAAAAAGAATATATCTTATAACATCAACTGGAAGTTGATTAACGTTAAAGGAAGGCAATTATTGTATCCTTTATTTCGGTTTCCTTTGAGGAATTCTCGGAGAAAGAAGGTACAGAAATTGCAAAGCGTCTCATCCTCAGGACAGGAGAAATTTAATTTAACGTTTGACTCGCGATTTCAGATCAGCCAAAAATGCGTCATCAACTTAAAATATAAGCTCAGAGGGAACATGTTAAATTAAGCGTTCTAATTATTTCCTTTCCGAATATCCTGCGTCAGAAAGCCACTTTTTCTCTGATGATGCAAGAAAATGATTTGTTGAATGTGGCACACCGACTGCTTGGAAATATGTCTTGGTCGTGAGGAACGAGTTAAATGGGATCATTTCGTTTCAAGTTGCACATTTTGTTTTCCCCGCACAAGAAATACTTTACCGAAATTTTCAGAGTTTTGCGCAATTTATTACCTGAACGAACACTTAGGGCTGACTGTATGTGACCCACAAGTAGTAGCTTTATTCCGAAAAAAGACCAACGCTTTTATCTTATTTTTTCTTGTTTATTGGGTTTCGGTACAAAGCGAAATGTACCGTTGACGGAAACAAGCTTTAGGCTACTGCGGGTAAATGATAAATGTAAGCTACAAGATCGGTCCAACGTAGTGAATAGAAAGGAAGTCGCTAGCAACATTCACTATCTACAAATAACTCGTAATGGATACATTTCTTGCAGCTTTTAGGGGCCACGTTTAATATCCCCAGCGAACGAAGTCGATGGCGGGTCATGTGTTGACGCTCCGGCACGTCCCAGACCCATTGTGTACGATACTCAACATCCTCCGTTATATACTTTTTTACTTGTCCTCAAAAAAGGTCATTTATATGGTTGTACGTTTCTTTATCTGTCGACTTTAAATTCCAATACCGGCGCAACCGCACGTTCCGTCCAAATAACTACTTTGCGTACAAACATACAATTTCCCATACTCGGGCCTTAATTAAAACGAAACGAAACGGAAGTAATGGTAGCCGGTTTTCGATTAGGAAATATTTTCGTTTTCAACGTTATATTATTTCAAAATTAAAGTTGTTGCTGCTTCTGAATTTGAAGTTATAACTATCAACCGGATTATTTGTAAGTGTTACGAAACGTTACGCCGCTGTTAGAGGTTTTAACAGTTCATTAAGAATCTTGGTAGGAATACCAATAATCGTTTTTAACGCGTTTAGTAAATATGTCAAATATAAAATTAAATATGGCAAGGAAAATTAGCTGGGGAAATACAAAAGACAATATTGGAAACAAAGTTGATTATTATTCTAAGTACAATTCATGTCAAAAGTTAGTATAGTGCATATTATGGTAGGAAATTAATAGAACCTTTTGGCAGGTATAATGTATGCTTTTGTGCTTTTCAGATAATAACTGGAAATACCTTTAAGGTTAAATAGAAAATAAAGTAGTTAAGTTAAGTGATGTATCTAACTACCACGTTACCTCCAGCCCGTTATGTGATAGTAATTTTTATCTGTTTTATGTTATAGAGCTACGTAGTCTTGTTTAGCTCTATTAGTATCGGGGAATTTTATGAATAATACATTTTTTAATGATTCCAGGAATATATTCTACAACACGTGCTGTAGTTGATGTTGACCTTCTAACTATTCCAACTAATACTACACTTAGTCGACACAAGTACCCCGATAAAGTTGCTTTCTCCACCCTAAAATCAAATCCGACTAGAATTTGAAAGCCAAAAGCTCTAACAACATAGTAACCGCTAACGCTTTTTAAGATGCAGCTACTTAACAATGTTTTCCTACATATTGTTATTACCATCTTTACCATGGATTGACGGTACTTCTGTTGAGTTTGCTTGGTTATTAATTCATATTGATAAAGGACGCATCGTCGTTTTCTACGCCTCTAAATATTTAGTTTCTTAGACTTTAGTTTCTAAAGTAAAATGTGGCATTAAAGGAAGATGAACCACTCAAGCAAACGCATTAGGAAGAAAGTAACAAGCGAAGTTGAATAATTTATGATTACGACAACAGCTATTATCTCATTTGCTGCTTTCTAATTACATCAGCTGTAATAATAAACTTACTATAATCAAGGAGCCTGCAAAATAAAAAATGTTTACAATTTATTTCATCCGTATCATAATCTATGGATACAAATTTTTTAGTACAGCAATAAAAAGAAACACTTGCACTTACACACTTCCAAAGCTCAAAAGTAACTTCTAATGTATCTAGTATCATCTGCCTATGTATTATTACTCACTTTCTTGGTATACTGTTCTCTAAACTATACTTGTAGTATAAATGCAATGTACGTAACAAAAGATAATTCGCTTTTCGTTTTGTATCTAGCCTGTTTGGAGCTGACGTGTATAAATTCTTTGCTAAGACCAGCGTAAAAGCGGTTGTCTTCTTTCAACGCACGGGAACATTTCTTAACGCAAGTGAAGTTTTAAATGCCAAGTACCTTGCAAAACTGCCTTCCCGCAGTGGTCCCGACTATACCGTTGCCAACAATTAAGGAAGTTTCTAAGTTTTAAGTATATGCAATGTTGTTTTGTGGATTCAATTAAGGAAGTTTCTAAGTTTGAGTATATGCAATGTAGTTCTGTGGACTCAATTAAGGAAGTTTCTAAGTTTTAAGTATATGCAATGTAGTTTTGTGGACTCAATTAAGGAAGTTTCTAAGTTTTAAGTATATGCAATGTAGTTTTGTGGACGCGATTAAGGAAATTTCTAAGTTTTAAGTATATGCAATGTTGTCTTGTGGATTCAATTAAGGAAGTTTCTAAGTTTTAAGTATATGCAATGTAGTTTTGTGAACTCAATTAAGGAAGTTTCTAAGTTTTAAGTATATGCAATGTAGTTTTGTGGACGCGATTAAGGAAATTTCTAAGTTTTAAGTATATGCAATGTTGTCTTGTGGATTCAATTAAGGAAGTTTCTAAGTTTTAAGTATATGCAATGTAGTTTTGTGGACTCAATTAAGGAAGTTTCTAAGTTTTAAGTATATGCAATGTAGTTTTGTGGACGCAATTAAGGCAAATTTCTAAGTTTTAAGTATATGCAATGTTGTCTTGTGGATTCAATTAAGGAAGTTTCTAAGTTTTAAGTATATGCAATGTAGTTTTGTGGACTCAATTAAGGAACTTTCTAAGTTTTAAGTATATGCAATGTAGTTTTGTGGACTCAATTAAGGAAATTTCTAAGTTTTAAGCATATGCAATGTAGTTTTCTGGACTCAATTAAAGAAGTTTCTAAGTTTTAAGTATATGCAATGTAGTTTTGTGGATTCAATTAAGGAAGTTTCTAAGTTTTAAGTATATGCAATGTAGTTTTGTGGGCTCAATTAAGGAAATTTCTAAGTCTTAAGTATATGCAATGTAGTTTTGGGGACTCAATTAAGGAAGTTTCTAAGCTATAAGTATATGCAATGTAGTTTTGTGGGCTCAATTAAGGAAATTTCTAAGTTTTGAGCATATGCAATGTAGTTTTCTGGACTCAATTAAGGAAGTTTCTAAGTTTTAAGTATATGCAATGTAGTTTTGTGGACTCAATTAAGGCACTTTCTAAGTTTTAAGCATACGCAATGTAGTATTCTGGACTCAATTAAGGAAGTTTCTAAGTTATAAGTATATGCAATGTAGTTTTGTGGGCTCAATTAAGGAAATTTCTAAGTTTTAAGTAAATGCAATGTAGTTTTGTGGACTCAATTAAGGAAGTTTCTAAGTTATAAGTATATGCAATGTAATTTTGTGGGCTCAATTAAGGAAATTTCTAAGTTTTAAGCATATGCAATGTAGTTTTCTGGACTCAATTAAGGAAGTTTCTAAGTTTTAAGTATATGCAATGTAGTTTTGTGGACTCAATTAAGGAAGTTTCTAAGTTTTAAGTATATGCAATGTAGTTTTGTGGACTCAATTAAGGAAGTTTCTAAGTTTTAAGTATATGCAATGTA
>JABXWE010102918.1:0-35106 GCA_014611495.1 Limonius californicus | reverse complement strand
TGTGACACGTTAAAAATTACTACTGGAATTGGAACTACCCCAGATAGGCGAAATTCTTAGTTAGAATAAGCCAATGCTGGCTGCAGTGCGTAGAGATGCTTGGAAAACCGCGTCCTAGATCTCGCTCTTTCAAAGCAAGCAAGCATAATTAAGATCAGGGCAATCATGTTTACATTAACTTGACAGTTTACTAATCAAATTCGTTAAGCCACATTACTTGAACGTGCAAAAAAAGATTATCGAACATTAATCTTTGGTGCAAAATGTATTCCAACGCTGAAAAAGTGGACATGCTTCTAATTCTGGGTGAATGTCGAAAAAATGCGAGTGCTGCCAGTACTTTGTATGCGCAACGCTTCCCAGGTAGACGAATTCCAACAGACAAAACATTTAGAATGCTTCTTCTGAACTTACAAGAGTATGAGCAATTTTCAAAACCAAAAGCAAGGGCACGGCAAGTTACGGTTGAACATAAAGAAGTAGCTGTAATTGAAATGGTTACGTATAATCCCCATACAAGTCAAAGAGCGATTGCAAATGCCTTAAACATTAGCAAAGGTTCTGTTTTCAATATTCTTAAGGCGAACAAATTTCACCCCTACCATACATAATCTTGAAGATAGGGATTATGAGCATCGTGTTCAGTATTGTCAATTTCTTAGACGGAAATTAAACGTCAATGCGGAATTTTTAAGTATGGTATTATTCTGTGATGAAGCCAGGTTTTCAAACAACGGCATGGTTAATCGACATAACTGCCACTATTACGCCCAAGATAATCCCCGCTGGATCAGGATAACTCATTTTCAGAGAATTTTTTCTCTTAACGTGTGGTGCGGTATTATTGGCGATTTTGTAATAGGTCCACATTTCTTTAATGGAAATTTAGATGGTGAAATGTATTTAAATTTCTTAATTAATGAACTACCGGCTCTTCTCCAAACAGTTCCTCAAAACGTACAGAATAGCATGTGGTTTTTAAATGATGGTGCACCTCCGCATTTTCATAGGGATGTGAGAAATTATCTTAACCAACGTTTTGAGGGACGCGTAATTGGACGAGGTGCATTGCATCCTTGGCCTGCCCGTAGTCCCGATTTGACTCCGCTAGACTTCTTTTTGTGGGGCAAAGTAAAAAATTATGTCTATGAAGTGCCCATTCGAAATGAAGAACATCTACGCGAAAGGATAATTCAATGTTGTCGCTCTATCACACCGGAAATGTTAGCTCGTGTTAGAGGTTCGATGCGTAGAAGAATTATACTCTGCGAAAACGAAGGAGGAAGGCAATTTGAACACCTGCTTCGTTAGTTTTTGTACTATGTTCCTATTAAAGTATTATTGTAGTTATTGTTGTCAAATATTAAATTTGAGTTATTAACGTAACCTTAAATTTGTACTTAATCATTACATGTACCGTAAAACAACTCTGACCTCAATTTAAAAAAAAATGGTAGAAATGCATAGTGATCTGGGGTTGCATTGTGTGTTGCCTATTTAAACAAATATAGGCTGGGAGTTTTAAAATGGGCACTCTGTATTCGTTGATTTCGAAAAGGCTACCTTTCAAGCAATTCATGCTATATTTGGAGATGGTATTACAATTAGGGGGTGCTTTTATCACTTATGCCAAAGCACACATAGAAAAATTCAAAACCTCGGCTTGGAAGCTACTTATAGAGAAAATGGACCTCTGACCGAGTTTTGTGGAATGCTCGATGGGCTTGCGTTTTTACCCGTAGACGACTTAAAACAAGATACGCCAAAGGAGGCAGAAGACATTCTAAATTATTTTGACCAGACGTATGTAACAGGTACATTTAGAAGGCAGGGCAATAATGGGGATGGCAATATACGAATGCGGACTGTACCACCACCTTTCCCGCCAAATACATGGAATGTTTGTGATGCTACTTTAGCAGGAGAAGGTCGTACCAATAATCAAACCGAGGTTTCAAACATAGGTTTTCAAATTTGGTTGGATCTAAACACCCATCCATTTGGATTTTAATAACAAAAATGAGGCAGGAATTGGCAGTTGACACCACAAAATTGATGCAAAATAAAGTTGGCATACCAACGAAAAGAAAAAGGCTACAAAAGTACGAAGAGTTGCAAGTCCGACTACAATCGCTTTGCCAAGACTACCGCGACGGGACGCGAGACATTCCCGATTTTTTAAGGGCTATAGGGCATAATATACGACACAGTATCAATTTAGATTAGCTTTCTTTTTAATAAATAGTTTATTTTGTATGGCTTATTATATAATTTTTTTGTCTGTAAGATATCCGTGTTGTTATTTATAAAATATAATATAACACAGTATTGACATTATATAATTATTATTATTTTATTATATGTTTTGAACATTCCAGGTATCTGTACAAAATTCCAGTAATATAAGTTACATTTAAAAATATGGTGTTGCATTTTATAATTCCTTCAATATCATTACAAAATAAATAATTATTTTTCAAAGGGCTATTAATCAGGTGACTTTTTTCCGGGCGACTTTTTTTCCCGGTGACTTTTTCCGGGTGACGTTTTTAGCGGTGACTTTTTTCCGGGTAACTTTCTTTCCGGTGACTTTTTTCCGGGGGCTTTTTTCCGTGACTTTTTTCGGTGACTTTTTTTCCGGGATTCTGATGTAATATCCCAAAGGCTTCCCGGTTCGAATCTCCCCAGGGTCGGAAATTTTTCTAATTCCCTTGGGGATCGGTACTGGGTCCCGGTCTCCATTTGCCATTGGGGATCAAATTAATGACACTCCTCGAATTACGGTCGCATTAGAGGAGTATCAAGACCATAAACAAAAACATTCACACACAACAGGCAAGCCAAGCACGGTTTCGCACCAACACGGAAACCCGCAGAGGCGGGCCCTATTGTGCATAGCACAAACTAGCTTAGCCTTCTGTCACATCGCCACGACACTGCGCAAGCGGTACAAACGAGGATGACGATAATAAAAAAAAAAAACAAAGGAGCAAACTGCTGTAGATGTATGTTTGGTTGCCTAATTTTTTCCACCCCAATTTCAAACGAACTATACTACAAATAAAGATTTAATTAATTTTATCTAGAATATTCTCCTCTGTGTGTAAAAATCAAAAACAAAGGAACAAATTTTTTATAATTTGAATTTTTTAGTGTTCCTCAATTGATTTGATATGATTTAAAAGTTCAAATACACAATGGCGTTCCTTTTTTTGATTGCCATTCTTGAAACTGGCATACAACAGCGACTAAAAGCTTGAAGGCTGTATTTAACTAATTTATTCAGAAGTTGAACTAATTCACTAATATGGAATTTTTTTGCGATCGACTATTCAATAAACAAGTCTGTATTTATTTTAAAAATTTATTTGTAAATTATAAATTACAATAATGATAAAAATATTACAATCTTTGTGAAGAGCAGTGTAAATGTAAATACTAACATCAGTTCTTGTTCAAAACAGTTTAAACACATGTTTGCCTTTTAATAAAATATCCTACGGAAGTCGCAAATGCATATGAATCACACTTTTATACAGTTTCCGAGCAAAATTGCTAAGATAGATCAAAACAAATCATTAAATAAATTAGAAAAACGTACCCCTAATGAAAATAAGTGTCTAAATATAATCACACATTACAATTCTGTGTGAATGGGCTTTAATTGTTCTATTCTCTGAATAAAATCTGATTTTTCAATGCAACCTTGACAATCTTCGCCCCAGTCGTTAATAATCTTCTTCAGGTCCCTGACTTTGAGCTTCTTCAGGTCCACAGTTTTGAGATCAATTTCAACATCATATCGTAACTCGCATATTTGAGCATCTTTCTTTTTCAGCTTCTCACAGATTTTGGCTGCGGGCATTGACCATGATATAGGCTTTGAGAGTTCACCCAAAATACCCGTTGCACTTTCTTCTAGTCCACCTAAATAGTAACACTAAAAAAAAGAATAACTATAATTAAGACTGACTTCGATGGAGTAAAGTTGGTCTTACAAAGCGATTTTCTTTATTTTTGGAAGTTTTACAGAATTTTTTGAATTCAGCTTCTATTTTCTTTGGTTCCTTCTTCACGTCATCTGTTAAAGATGCGGCAAATCTGTCCACAGTTTTAATACACACTGCAAAATGAAAAGACATGTAAAGTGGCTAATTAAAAATCTATTTCTGTAAGCTTACCCTCGCAGTCTCCGGGTTTTAAACTATTTACTGCTACAATTGACGCGAACATGATTAAAAAGCACATTTGGATTTCCATTTTTCTACAGTCGAAATTACTTACAATTAGGTAAAATAGGTAAGAAAGATTGAGGTTAGAGTTTCCTATTTAGATATTATTTGTTCGTTTGCTACGAACTTGTGATTGAAAAATTGCACACGTGATAATTTCTACTATTTACTGGCCATATACAACTTTTCAGCTCAAAAAGTACACTAAATTACATGAAGATATAACACGTTGACATTTCTCGCTATTCTGCCGGCCACATTGTTGGCGTTCTGTGATTGGTCCACGTTTAATTGCTTGTTGCAACAATTGCTATTGGTGGGAAATCCAAATTTCAAATTGAAAATGTCTTTCTTACTTCCTAATGAATTAATGCTATTAGTTTGAACTTGCTATGTTTTTACAGGACATATAAAATATAAGTATTCACGGTATGTTCCAGAAATATTGTAAGTATTCCTTTTAAACTTGGAAACATAAATATATTAATTATTGAACGTAGAGTAAGTTTACATTTAAAAATGTATATACAGGGTGCCCGCTTAATACTTTTTGAGAATGATATGTACATGCATGGGTCAAAATTATGACGATTGTCTCCAAATGTTATCCAAGAATGATACCCCTAAGAGTTATAGCCCTTTAAAGTGGTAGAACAGCTAATGACTAATTTTTGTAAGTATTTTTTTATGAATATGTTTCGTTAATAAACTTTACATTTATAAAAACAACTGATGTTTCGCTTTTTGTTAATTGTTTATTGTATCAAGAGATCCAAAAAAAGCTGATCCTCAGCGGGCTGTGGAATGAAAAGTCACGTCTTTACTAGACTAAAGGAATGTTTATGATGTCATTTAAATTAGTTATATTTTTTGTGATGCGAATCTGACAGATTGTTAAAATGATTTTTAATACATTTCAAAGAGCATTCATTATTGAATCTTACCTTCGGAACGGCTTTCAAGTTGACGGAGAATGGACTTATTCGATTCCTCCTTGTTTTGTGGAATTCCGAGAGAGGTATCCCAATGATATTATTACATACCGAAACACAACCTAACCTGAAATTGACATTATAAACATTCCTTTAGTCTAGTAAAGACGTGACTTTTCATTCCACAACCCGCTGGGGATCAGCTTTTTTGGATTTCTTGATATAAAAATGCTAGTTGTAAAGGATGATTTCAAGAAATACTCAGTTTATTATTTAGTGAATCATTTTGCTTCCACATTTGATCAATTATTGAATCAATTTTTTGCCCCAAGTGCGAAAACATACCTAGAGAACACTTTACCAATCCTTCTGGTAATTGATAATCCTCTTGCTCACCCTCCAGCCTTAGAGGAAGATTTGGTGGGTGAATACAGCTTCATCTAAGCGAAATTCTTGTCCCAAAATACCACCCCTCTACTCCAACCTATGGATCACCGGGTCAATTCAAAGTTAATAAAGCTCTTTTCGAAAGGTGCTTTGAAGGGACTTCTGACACAGAGCTAACCCTCAAAGAATTTTCGGGAGAACCATTTCAATATACTCTAATACTTAAAGTTAATAGACAAAGACCAGACGACTCTTTCAAGAAACTGCACTCTGCTTGATAGAAGTTATGGACAGATTACGTTCCAGCCAGATACTTTGTAGGTCTTGAGACAAAGCCTGAACAGGAAGCTTTAGCGGAATGAAGAGGTACGGGAAGGAGAAAATGTTCCTGACTGAAATGTTGGGGAATGGACCGGCTTGAAGTTAGAGACACTCTCTTCTCATAATCGCACAAAATACAGAGGAGTCTGCCAGAATTTTAGCCAACCTCCAGTAATGAAGACGGCACTTCAAGAAGAAGGCGAAATCTATGGATTTGAAGGTGGATGATAGGGATATGAAGGGATTGATGGAAGAACTCCAAGAACTGCACAGAGAGCAGCAAAAGAAAATGATTGAGAAACTTTCTTTCGAGGAAGAGGAGGAGTAAATGAGTAAGAGCAGCATTTCCACTACAGAAATTAAACAACTGTGTTACCATTGGGAGAAAACAAAGAGTCTGGTGGAAAAATGTGCAGTCCTTAACAGGATGATCAATAATAATGTCGCTGGAGGTTTAAAAAAAATTGAAAGTTCTTCAAAAGCAGACATCCTTGGACAGGTTTTTTAGTAAGGAATAAATAAATTTTCATTTATTTCATTTACGTTTATTGGTTTTATAGTTTTTATGTATAACTTTATGCAATAAAAATATTACTCTATTAAATAATCACCAATTTGCAGGTCTGCAACGAATTAATCCAATTTATATTATTTCTTTGTGGTAAAATTAATTAGGCATTCGTAAAAATCGCATTTCGAACAGCCTCTTGGAGCGCATTGTGTACGAAGAATGAGATTTCACTGTATTATTAGAATGTCTTGTAATTTAGTGTATCACTGAATCTTCGTGTTTTCCCCAAAACTACCAAATTACATTTTTGAAGTAGGTACTTTAAGGTTCAGCTTTGATTATATTTTTGACTTGACTTGCAGTAAGATTGTTTTGGTCATTGTTACATGGGGCAGTTTTGGTCCTTCGACTAACGTGCCGGAACGTCAGAGACAGGGAGCTTTGTTGGAGTCTGCGAAGGAGGGGCCCAGATGGAGCTGTAGCTTTCCAGTGCCCAAGGAGCGTTGGGCTCTGGGGAAGCTGGGGCGTCTTTAGAAGGAGAGCAGCAGGGGGCCTCGTTGAAGGTACACCAGTGGGCTCAAACGAAGTTTTCATGACAGCGTGGACATCTGACTCGAGTGGTGCAGGTGTATCCCCTGGAGCTCTGAGGAGGCAAGGGGGCAGATAAGCAGGTCTGACTGTCACAGTAAGAGCTGGTGCTTCGGTCGGCTGGGCGGTTGTGGGAACGTCCGGTCCCGGTGGTGCCAGATCGTTGAATTCCAAAGCGGGCTCCTCAGGAGTGGCAGTCTCGAGGCATGGCCGGCGAGGAGCGTGGGCTTAGTAGAATCTGTGGCGCCGACAGAAGCAGCGATTCCGACTGGGCGGACGGGTGCTGTCGCAAGCTTCAGCCCGGCGGCATTTGGTGCTGGAGAGGCAGCTGTATTGGAGGTTGCACACAAGTCGCGGCTAGTTGGCCACCCATTGCGGCTGGGTCTGCAAGTTTGAGGAGCGTTGGTGCTAAGGTGTCCCATGGCACCTGGAAGCAAGCTGCAGCTTACCCGCTAAAAACGCATGTATACCTATGGACTGGCCGAGGCCCTGCTGTCGGCAGTACAACTGTCGTTGGAAGCCTGCCCACGCGGGCGGGTTGTTGTACGCAAAGAGCAGTCGCCACTTGAACTCAGAGAAGGGGGCGGGGGGGGGACGCTGGGGAGGGTCCTACCATGCAGCGGCCCTACCTCAAAGCTGTAGAGGGCGGTTTCGGTTTGCTATTTTTCAGGCACGCTGGTCCTCGCGAAGTGGGTTTCGATGCAGTGCAGGAAATCCTTGCGGTTCGAATTCGTGCGCGAAAAATGTAGGAAATATAAGCCTTCTTTCAGTTTGGAGGGCCGGGAAAAGATAGATCTCTAAGAACGAATCCATTGGCTGTAGCAGTAGGTTTTGGGCCCCACCATTTTTTTTCTTGTCGCCTTTAATCTGCGTAAGGAGGTGCCCAACGTTGGGCGTGAGTTCCCGGCAGCAGGCTAGCCAGCAATTCCAGAGGAGTCCCTGCTCCATCCGAGCTGGACATTCCAGCGGAGTTCCCCATGCCATCAGTACAAGACGCTGCCACGGAGATTTCGTTCGAGTCCACTGCCACGGAGACTTCGTTGCTCGTCCGCTGCTCTGCCTCCAAAAAAGCCTCTGCTTTTCTGCCTCCAGCTTCCCCAGGACCCGACGCTCCTTGGGAAGCTACAGCTCCATCTGGACCCCCTGCTTCACGGACGACAATAGAGCCCTACCGGAGAGGGCCCCATTACTTAAGCTATGAGCGCCTGGTGCAAGAGATGCTAATTTTGAGATTACCGATGGTTTGGATGCAGTGATAGTTTTAGGTTTAAACGTACGTTTTACAAGGAGCAACTATCGATTGCAGAAGTGTTTTCCTAAAAGCGATTTTTTTGTCAGTCGGATTTTGTCTGTGTAATAACGAGTGTTGTTAGTAGAAAAAATAAGCTTCTTATTGCTTTAATTTTGAGTGAAGAAGATGAAGATGACGTTGCTCTATACGGGTACCTATTTAATAGAAGGGAAGTTAATCAAATATTCAGAAATTGTACCGAAAAAGGTTGCTTTGAAGGGCTAATAAAAAACCATTTGCGGACATATTCAAGCAATATTTTCGATTAACTCCATCACAATTTGATGACGTATTGAAGTTAGTGAATCAGATTTGAAGAAGACTCCCTCTAATAGAATTCTTCACCCTATCAGCCCAGAGGAGAAACTTGCTCTAACTTTGAGGTAAGTATGCATAAAAATAAATAAATCATGTTGTGCGAACGAGTTTTTATTTATCCAAGTTATAAAAGGTAAGTACGAAAAGATATAAAAAAGTAACATATTTTATAATAACTCTAGCTTCACCGGCCAGCATTATTACAAATTTAACAGGTATGTTATTTCATTTTCACCATCTTCTTCAATAATATCACGATTGCTTTGACCAGCCGATGAACCACCAAAAAAGGGCTCATCATACTCAGTAGGTGTTGTATGTAACGAGGAACTATCGTTAGTATTGTGCCGATTCTGTAAGTTACTTCCTACTTCAGGGCCATTTGAAACTCCATGTTTACGACAAGTGTTAGTGTTTGTAATTTAACATGGGTTTGAAGATCTGGTCGCAACTTTTTAACTGATTTTGATATGCTCCTGAAAAATAAATCGACATCGTCTTCTTGTTCTCCTCCAGCAAGCCTTTCTATAATCTCATCGCGTTCTGCATGCCCTTGTTCCATCATATTTAGGAATCTGTCTTTTCTTCCTTTACTACTGCTGGATGGAGGGAGGTTTGAGGGGTCCCAGCGTCCACAGCAGGGGTTGAAGTTCGTTGGATCGTATCACGTTCCACTACTATCTCAACTGCAGAATCATCAGCAAGGCTCGGATTTATATGCACGCTAAAGTTACAAAATATGCGCATATATATGCACTCAAAATTGGTTAAATATGCACCCATTTATGTAAAATATGCCGTATTATATGCAAAATAAGCAGCATTATATGCAAAATTAAAAAGTAAAAGTTGCAAATTATTAAAATTCATTTTATTATTATTTACTATAATATTTATCTACAACAACAAACCCAGAAAAATACAATATTAAACTAATACTTAAAATTACGTAAAATTAAAAATAATATTAGATAAAATAATAATTATAGAATTATTGCTATAGACGTAGGTATTTATTCTTTATGTTTGATACAATTCTAACTATTAATTATAATATGTTTCCCAAAAGAACCCAGAAGAAACGACTGCCTTTTGTCAGATAATATACATTTCGTTTCATATGAAATGCACCCATTAAATATGTGGTAAATCGACCGATTCCCCCTGACAACATCTGCTTTGTTTACCTAGGTATTTCTTAGAACCTTTTAACTAGTCAGCTGGTCACTAAGCTGGGTCTAATTAGCTAGGTTTTCCTGGTTAAATTTTCATGAACAGGTAAACACTAATTCTTGGAAATTCCTAAAATCCAGCAGTGGTTTAGTCGAAGAACCCCAAAAATTTTAAATTTTTAGAGTTTAGTGAAGAAAAATGCTTCAATATGCATTTAATGCAAATATATGAAGCAAAACACTAAAATATGCAAAATATGCAAAATTAAAATGGTGTCATTTAAATGCATTTCACTAGACACAGATAGATACAAAAGCATTTAGTTGGCATATCGATACTTTAGAATATGCATTTTGCATAAAATCCGAGCCTTGATCATCAGGTTGGGGACTGTCTACAGGCTGTTCCATTGATTGGTTTTGTGGGGATGTTTCCATCTAATCATATACCGGGAACAAATAGTATTGATTTTGACCGGAAGTTTCGCAAATTTTGACGGGTTTTCTGTAAGAGATTCTTTTGCCCATTATTTTCTTCATGAAGGAAGATGTGCGTTATGTGAACAGAACAGATAACAACTGACTATAATAATGATAACATAAGCATCATTATTTTAATATGTGTACACATTTACATGTAATTTACAGTAGATACATAAATAAATGCAATACATAATAATAAATGAAGGTGATTTGACTTTCTTACCTGGTCTTCCGACATGTTGTGCAATCTCCTTCGAAATATTGTCTTTCACTCGGGTATCTTTGAATTGTTGGTGTTTCAAATCGTAAAAAGCACGATGCTCTCGCACTTTCTCCGTCAGTTTGTCGTCTTCTTCCCCCGAAAAATGTAATTTTTGGGACATTATCAGCAAAAAATAAAACAACAATCTTTGAAATCGTGGTGGCGGCTGCGATTTGTCTGCCTCTCGAGCAGACGACTCGGCGACTCGAGCGATCGACGCTAGCGATTATCGCGTATAGGAAAACGTTCTAATTAGGCAAACGTAGAAGGAGACAGTTGCGATGATCGCTGGACGATTATTGCTAAGCGATGATCGCAAGAATCGCGCTTTGGAAAACGTACCTTAAGACAAGACGATGACAGACAATTTAGGGCCTACGCAGGCAGGCGTATCTATATTCTATCAGACAGCCAGGCGGCCCTAAAAGCACTCTCAAACTTTTAGGCGTCATCCAGACTCGTCTGGGAATGCTACAAAGAACTCAATGATCTGGCAGGGCAGAACATTGTGAGACTGCTCTGGATTCCGCGCCATTGTGGGATCGAAGGTAACAAAAAGGCGGATAAACTTGCAAGGGGTCAAACAGGGCCCTACTACTGTCCTGAACCTGCACTGGGAGGATCAAGAAATGCAATCCGTAGCTTTATCAACGACTGGATTTGCAACCATTATAAAATTTACTGGCCCAACTGTCTAGGTTTAACCCATACCAACTCCTAGCACACAGCCACAAAACTGCTTATGTAAAGCAGGACACAGCTAAGAATCCTTACGGGTTTCCTAACAGGACATGCAACTGTCAAGGAGCACCTCAGGAGAACCAAGAAATTTGTTGGAGACTCCACATGCAGACTCCGCAGTGAGGTACCAGCAACCGCAATGCATATTCTATGTAGCTGCTGTGCACTGGCTGGTAAAAGACAACACATATTTGGACCACCATACACGGAACCGGAAGACTTTCATACACACCCTTGAGTGACTTGTACGCTTTGGTACAAGGAAGTAAGATCACGGATTGGGTAGCTACTCACGAACACAATAAGCCTTATAGGCTGAAGTGTCTCTGGAACCAAGCATAGACGGACGCAGGGGGAAAGGAAAAAAAGCAACCAAGATCGAAGAATATCCAATGAGATCTAAGGGGCCACAACAGCTCCATGTATCAGTCATGTCCTATCCTCCTATAAATACCGTTAGAGTTGAATAAGCCTCTTTAGTAATTCAAGTTCAATGTCCCCGGCAAGCTCATTTACCTTGATTAAGCTTTCAACAGTTGCTCTAGTTTGTATAGGAGCATTCCTAGGGTAAATCGGCTTAAATTGGTCAGTAGCTGCAATTTTGGGCTTGTACAATAATTCAAACAATAAATGTATTAAACCTCTGCAGCTTTTTTAATTCAGCTGCTTAGATTACAAACCTATTACTATAATCTATTCACGATTGATTTGCCATCCAACAGGCTATGGAAATTTGGGGGAATGTGTGGTATCATTGAAATTTGTCAATTACCTAATTAAGTTGGGTTATGCTAGTTTTTCTTGATGGAGGTTATGTTTTTTGAAAGCAGGCAATGTTGCCAGTGCAGCTTGTTTGTTCATTTAACGTCGGCCTATTGTTGCTCAATATTGGTTTATAATACTATATAATAATGATTTCATTATAAATAAAATAATAACTATAATTTAAATGTTGTCGTAACACATACCAAATACATATTGCTGTTTTTTTACACGAGAATTCTGAACTCAAATCGTATGTATACAGAGCATATTCCACGCCATTCTTTGTTGTCCTATATTTAGGTCTTGCAGCAAATTAAGAAGAATTAACGTCCAGTTTCAAATTGATATTATGGTAGTCCAGTGGTTGACTGTTTGTCTCTGGTGCTAAGAGACCCAAGTTCGTATTCATTCATTCACAATTTAGATGCCAAAAGAATAGCCCCTACCCTATTCCATCTTCATGCTATCACTAGAAGTATCTGAATCATCGGCACCCTCCCATGCTGAATCAGATTCCCCAATTGAAATAATAAAAGGAGGAATATTTTCAAACGATAGATTTCTCATATGTTTTGTCCAGTCTTCCGAAATAAGTTTTTCACAATGCTCACAGAAATTTTGCCACATGTCGGGGGTACATTTTGAAAGAGCCTCACGCCATAAATTTGCAATCTTGTCTTTCGATTTTGGCTGCGAATATATGTGCTTATTGTAATAGGTCTTACAAAACCCCCACGCCATTTCAATTGGGTTGTATTGACAATGGTATGGAGGCAATCGAAGAACTTCATATTTGCGCGTTTTCAAAATTTCGTCAGTTACGTAGGTATCTTTTATTTCCGTCTGCTGTAAAAGGTTTAATTAACTCCCAAAGTTCTTTCTTAGTAATTTTGCCCTGAATTTCGACATTGTGGTGGTTAACCAACCATTCCTGCAATACACCTTTTTTGCAAGAAAATATGGGCGACTTGTCAAATTGCACTGAATGATAAGGTGCGTTGTCCGTAACCACACCAAATTTTCCTTGCAACTTGTCCAAAGCAGGAATCAGCTGATTAACCAACCAATTTTGAAAAATTTCCCTATTCATAGTTTTATGATAGTCCCTGTCGTTGTTCTTGGAATCTAGTAACATGTCGCACCCTTCCAAAAAGCCTAAATTATATCCCGCATTCAAAATCGTGAACCTCTTCTCCTCACTTTTAATTTTGGCTGGGTTACTTTTAAGATCGGTTTCCTGTACCCATTGACGACTCGCCGATCCATTTTGGTAGATCCACGTTTCGTCTAGGTACACGAATGTCACATTTTCACTAGAATTTTGATATTGGAGAAATTGTCTCAAAAATTTAATTTCGGATGCAACGACGTGTTTTTGTTCACATAAACTTTTGCGTCCATTCACAATTTTGTGTTTGTAACCCATTGATTTAATAATTTTGAATAAAGTAGTCCTGTCCCCCTTGTATTTCAAATTTTCGCGAGAGTCAGCCAAGAGTTTGTCGCGAGTAAAATGTTCATTCTTCAGATAATTCTGCCAAATTTGTCGTTGCAAATCTTTTCTAAACGTGTAATTTAAGAAAACGTGCATCTTAGCGCGTATAGGTACTACAAATGGAAGATTTCAAAACGTCCTGTCCTTGTGATAAAATGTCCCTTATAGAACACTCAGACGCCTAAAATTATAAGTAATTTGCAATTGCACATTTAAGAAATAATACATGCTTAGCCCAAATATATAAATTAATCGATTTATAATCGTAAATCGTGTGAAGTCTGGCCTATCTCTTTGATAATGGTTGAAAGCTTTCACAATTTGCAGTTTAGTAACTTTGTTAATAACTTTCACCATTCTGACAATTAAGTAGGTATAATATATTATGTGTTTTATTAATTCTATACTTACTAGATTATTTTAGAAAAGTAGGGGACTCTAGAACTGGCAACAGGGCAATTTCATTTTGACATTGCCAGAAATCAATCAAATAATATTTCAGAAATGCAACTTAAGAAAAAAAAAACAGCCTGCTGGATGGCAAATCAATCGTGAATAGTGTATACAACACAAACTGGGTGTGCAGCTTTACAATATTTACCTGCAACATCCTAATCAAATAACCAAAATGCTATATTATTCCTGAGATAGTTTATAATTAACAATAAAAGCCTTAATACTTTTTTTAAATTTATTAACCATATTTTACAAATAATTATAACACTTAATTAAATACACACATCAAAATGGTCTAGGGGACAAGGCTAAAAATAGACGTTGTTGCAACTAGTGAAATCTTTAATTTTAATAACAAAAACAAACAGAAGTTACTGTAGTTTGCTTATACTGGGTGGGTAAAAAATAGAGCAAATTTTTAACTTACAAATAATAGTAGAATAAGAATGAAAAATGAAAGATTTGCACATTTAATACAGTGTATGGCCACCTCGACTGTTAATCACAGCTCGGCACCTATTGGGTAAACTTCTAATCAAATTGTCTATTTCATTTTGATCAATTTGTTGCCACTGGTCTTGTAAACAATTTGAGAGCTCTTCCCTTGTTTGAAACACCAAGCCTCGATTCAGGACACGTTTTCCCAGCATATCCCACACATGTTCTATGGGATTCAAGTCGGGGGATTGCGACGGCCACGGTAATACTGCGATATTGTTCTCATGTAAAAAATTTCTAACTGTTCTCGCAACGTGTGGTCGAACGTTGTCCTGCATCAGTAAAAAGCCTTCAACAAAAACGAGCTCAGTTCTACGGCCAATTCCAATTCCAGCCCAAACCATAACTGTTCCCCCTTGGTAGCGATTAACTTCCTGAACAGTTGCCAAACGATTTTCATTTCCAGGTCTCCTCCACACGCTTAGTCTTCTAGAATCTGGCCTCAAACCAAATCTGGATTCATCTGTGAAGAGCACGTGAGCCCAGTCTTGTTCTTGCCAGTTGATGTGTTCCTTGGCGCATTCTAATCTCCGTGCGCGATTGCCATGTGAAAGCACGGGAACTTTAACAGGACGTCGAGCTTGGAGATCATCCTCATGAAACCTATTTCTTACAGTTTGACCACTGACTACCACTTGATGGACATTTTGAAGCTCAGTTTTTAGCTGGTTAGCCGTAAGATTTCGGTTACGAAGACATTGGGTTCGATGGAATCTATCCTGTACGGCATTCGTTTACCTGATGGGGCCAGGATGTCTTTCTTTTACATCACCAGTTTCTTGATAACGCTGCCACAAGCGCCCAATGGTACTTTTACAAGAATTTACAGCAGATTTCGATACAAATGTCATCAACTGAACACAACTGTTTTACAGAAACAAAAAGAAACATCGCCAACTGGATCTAGAAATTGTCAGAATAAAGCTCTGTGTGCTATAATCACAAAATATTTTGATTAACGTTTGCAAACATACTTTTTACGTTTGTCCCTTAGACCATTTTGATGTGTGTATATTTCTTATAGACTATCATGTCTTATGCGTTTTCATATGCCGATTTAAATGACTACTTTGTGTATACCGTTTTGGACAAAGTTTACATGCATGGGGCTTTTGTCCCGTGTGTATCACAAGATGGTCTTTAAGGTGTTCACTCCTAGCAAAGGCCTTGCCACACAAATTACACTGATGTGGTCGGTCGCCTGTGTGTTGTTTAATATGTACAGTTAAATGGGAGCTAGTAACAAACCGTCTTCCGCAAATATTGCAAACAAAAGGCCGCTCATTGCGATGGAACCTCATATGAATGTTGAGATTGCCAGAGTGGGCAAAGCCCTTGTCGCAGATCTTACATTTAAAGGGAGTTTCACCTGTGTGAGTGCGAGTATGATATGTGAGACTAACAGATTGGCTAAATGACTTTCCGCAGATTGCACACATGTGTGGTCGTTCACCACTGTGCGTACGCATGTGGGCTGTTAGAGCAGCATATTGGACAAAACTTTTCTGACAGACTGCACATGAGTGAGGGCGTTCTCCTAGAATAAAACAACATGTAATTTAGTGCTACAATTCATACATTCCTACCTGTATGTATTCTTCTATGTATTGTGACATGTTCCGCTCTTGCAAATTTCTTTTCACATAAATCACAGGAAAATGGCTTTTCTCCAGTGTGCCTCCTCATGTGCTGTACTAAATTGCTACGGCAGCTTAAAAATTTGCCACAAGCTTCGCACTGGTATGTCTTCTCGGTCTGTCTGCTTTGTACTTCCTTTAATTGCTTCTTGCCAGTTCTTCTTTTCTTCTTATTGTTTGTACTCACTAAAGTGTTATGACAGTTCTCATGTGTGTTTAGTTTGATATCAACTGCAGCAATCTCATGCAAAACTGATTCTTCAATTTTTAATTCACTAGTATCCAAAGGTTTAAGATCTTCAAAACTATTGCCGACTTGGGATGGAGTGGAATTGTGTATATCTGCGTTATTAGTGAATACTAGTTCTAAATTATCATCTACATTTGTGGTTGGTGGTGACGCAGATAAATTAGTATCGTTTTCCAATTCTTCAAATTTTAAATCATTTTGTTTCGTGCTGTCAACTAATAGCTGGCGTAAAACTGATTCAGAATTTTTAGCTGTATGTGTAAATTTATACAAAGCAACTAGGCTGGTTTTGCACCGCTTGCATATATGTGGAGGCAGTTTGTCCCCTTCGTTTACCTAAATTATTATTACAAATGTGTTAGCAGGGTATTAATTACTATAAATTGTTATCTACCTCTACAGCAGCACAATGGTAGAGCATCTCTGAAAATTTTAGGGAATACTTTTTGTTTGGCAAAAATATTGAAATGAGGGAGCCTTTTCCCATGCAGGTTCTACAAATGGATTCAAACGATTCTATGTTTAACAGCCTCAAGTCCATCTTTTAAATCAAGGAAAAGCCGACATTTGAGATTTGAAGGTTATATTTATTAATTTGGCAAACTCCTGCGCCACCTAGTGAAAATGTTCAACACTAGTTATTAAGTTTGGCGGGAAACGAAAAAAAGGTTATAGAATTGAAATGGACCGATTTAAGTGACTTTATGCATAAGATATTGTGCGGTATAGTTACGACTTTTTAAGATACAGGCCCGGACTTACTTTAGATTTAAACATTGTTGATCCTACGTGTCTTTTCCTTACGTAAATTTTATAGAATACGTACAGGTAGGTATGTTCTTAACAGTTCACTACATTCCTATGACCATGGTTCAGAGATCTTGTTACACACTGCTAAAAGCTTTCTCTATATCTACGAATGCTGCATGTGACCATTTATATCATTACTACATATTTGATTCGTGGTAAATATGTCATTATTCTCTTCATCTGCTTTGCGATTCCTTGCATTAGGTTCCTAGTTCTTAGTTTTCTTTCTAGTATTATTATCACGTCATAAAATGATCCCCCATAGCTGTTACAATCTTTGGTGTCGTTTTGCTTGTATATTACGACGATAACCGACTCTCCCCAATCCTAAGGTAGGTTGAAAACACTCAGTAGTTAGTCTTTTTTTGCTTTGCCCATGTGTTTTAACATTTCTGAAGTGATTCCGTTATGCCTGGCTGCCTTGTCACCTATCATCTTTTGAGAGCCTCCTCCATCTCTTATAACTTAATTCTTCTTCTTTTTGTCATTCCAACTCTTCGGTGATTTCTCATCTGTCTTCGTTTTTTTCTCTTTGTAGGTATATCCGGTTGATCTACGCTGTTTTCCTGTAACAGTTCTTGAAACTACTCTTTCTGTCTTCTCATTATTTCCAGTATGTTTCCAGTTTTATTTATATTTAGTTGCTTCCAGTGACGTGTCGGTTGTTTTTCTCATTCCCTTCATTGCAGAATAGAACTTTCTTGGTTTTAAAACGACCTTTCGTTCTACCGAATTGTTCTCATTTATTTATTATTTGCTGGTTTCCTGGCAGCTTTCTTGAATGTCTTCTTCCTTTCTTGGTGTTCCTCATACGCAAAGTCTACTTTATAATATAATTTAATTAATAATTTATAATCTTTTCCAGTAGTTTTTCTCCTTTACTCTTGCCCCTACCTCTGTTCACCACTCTGTGACTTTTTCCTTTTTTCTTGCCCGACTTGAGAGGTTCCTCAATTTTTCTTCCTAGCTGTTTTTAGATTACATGAGTAGTTTCCCCTAATATATTTATTACACCAGTTTGATATCTCTCCTGTTTGGCCTTCGTCTAATTTATGTGTTTTATAACTCGTTGTTTCATGACTTTCTTCTTCTTTACTTCCGCCTTTGATTTTTCATTTAATGTTAGTGTCAAAAAGAAAATTTCAGGATATTATTTAAAACATAGAAAAATTATATTCGAAAAAAGTTGTAGGGTATTCAGTTCTGCAGAATTTTATAAATGCGGTTGTACAGGTTGTTTGGTTTAGGCATGGCAAATTAGAGTTATTTTTGTTTTAATAGAAAATCTTTCCTAATATAAGTATTTTTCATTGCTTGAGGGCTAAACATTATAAAAATAGTGGGTTCCGAGCCGTATCGCTTCTACGTTAT
Source organism: Limonius californicus (assembly GCA_014611495.1). Lineage (NCBI taxonomy): Eukaryota > Metazoa > Arthropoda > Insecta > Coleoptera > Elateridae > Limonius > Limonius californicus. Next base: position 16,586 of record JABXWE010102918.1, on the reverse strand, counting down.
TCAAATGCTTAAATAAAATTGTAACAGTTAGCGGTGATCGTTATTTACGTACTACGGTACGGCAGTCAAAATAATCGATTCGAATCCGTTAATTGGTTGTATTCAATTGCTTCCCTTGAAATGTTTAAGTAATAAGTCTGTAGATGTATGTGGAAATTAGATTCTCTTTGGGGTCGTAGGTTCGTATCCTACCGACTGCGCCATGTTGCAGCGTCCGATAACTTACTTATAGATAATTAAATATTAAACACTTATTATTAGAATACTGTGCTTTATTTTTGGTAATGACATTACTCATGTTGGGAAGGAGTTAATGTCACAACATACAGGGTGTGCCTTTTCTGCTGGAATACAATTTGGGGTTTAGTTTTACAGGTACAAGCAATTTAGGATTTTTTAAACATGCAAGATTGTAAATGTACGGTCGTAAAACCATTGGAAACAACGTTCTGTTATTTGTTTTTTTTTAAATTAGTTTATGGTGCTTCGACTACATTGGTCATTAGCACTTAATCTGTTGTACAATTATAAATCATATAGGGTAAGATACATTAAAAGCAAGTATAATATTTATAATAAATCTATTTTCTTTATCCTTTGGAATAACTGAATGATCGATAAAGGAGTTTTGAACGCTTCCTCCATATTTGGAGGTATTTGACACTGTTTCCTTAAGTTTTTATATTCCTCACAATGAATTAGTATGTGGTCGATGGTTATTGCCGTGTCACATGAACCACAGTAAGGACGTTCGGTTTTTTCCAGTAGATACGAGTGGGTTAGCCGGGAATGCCCAGTTAGAAGTCTCGCAAGTACTACTTGATGGCGTCTACTGCTGGCTTGACATATTATGTTGTAACTGTTAGGTATACTACCACCAGATGTCCATTGATTTCGGATATTGCGGAAGAGGGATCTTTTAGTGAATTTCTTTATGTCGTAGTCGGTTGTTTTATTGAAGCGAGTAGCGTCCTCAGATGATGCAGCTTCCTTCGCGTACTTATCCGTTTATTCGTTACCGGGGATTCTTGTGAAGGTTTGAAGGTAATTGACTACTATTTGCAGTAAGCAGCTTCTGTATTTGCTGTATTAGTGGTTCTTTTGAGTATACATTTTAGATACTTTCTAGGGCACTTTTAGAGTCGGAACATATGGCAAAATTATTGCCTGGTTGGTCTTGAATCCATTCAAGTGCTTTTAGGATTGCTAACACTTCGGCGTGAATATGCTGTTGTACTCGCATAGACGGACTTGAATGTTCGTGTCAGCGGACACAAGGGCTGCTCCTACTCCGTTACCACTTTTGGACCCATCTGTGTATACATACCTGTATTGTGTGGGTGGGAGTTTCCTACGGAGATCATTGAAAGTGCGGAACTCTAGTGTAACACGAGAGATTGTATGTGTCCAAGGGGGTATGTCAGAGAAGGATTTTGGGATTGTGGGGGGGAATTTTAGGTTTAGCTGTATTAGTATTTGTTCAAATCTGTAGTGGAGTGGCTTGGATAGCTTAGGTTTGCGGTTATAGGTCGTGTGAAAGCGGGTATTGAAAATAGCAACATACACAGGATTTTGCGGACAGGAGAGGATATTGAGGCAGCAAAATTTGTCAACAGTATTGTTATGTGATTTTCAAAATTTGCCACTACACTTGAATTAATTTCTGAAGTTGTTTGCCGCTTCGTTAGAATTAATAGAACGTTATTTTAATTGAAGTCTTATTTTGGGTTACCGTTTCGGTATTTTGTTTTGTCTTTCGAAGTTCGAGATATGTTAATAGTTCATTTGTGTAAAAATCGCAGACTCTTGTTTTTCCGCGTTTGACCTCGGACTGTTCCTAGAATTCTCGTGTCCCTTATTCCAGAACTTTCTAGAACTTCTTGCGCAATATTTCGTAACGTGGTGCAATATCGTTTGGGAGAAGTGAGGTCCCGTTGCCTTTTTGAGTTAGTCAGCCTTAGATCTCCGCCAGACTCCGGTCTTCGAAAATACGATCAATCGAGGGCCGTTACAAGAGTGGAAGTCAGACCTTCGAGAGCGACGCGACGGGTAACCTGAGAGATCGTTTTCCTTTTTCTTCGCGGCGCTTTGCTATCCTACGTTTTACCGTACCGTTTTGTTTGCTGTAGAGCAAAAGTAAATCGACTTAACCGTCGGATATATACATAAGCGATAGCATAATGTACGCCTTGGTGTTGGACAATTAAAGATTATAATTGCTCCTGTCGAATTTAGTTCGGATCTTTGTGATGTAAAAGGAAATAAATCGTGCAAGTGTTTTGCTGGAATCTGGTTCGTTCCCGTCGTCCGAAAAAGTCTCGCTTCTGTCCCCACGTCATCTGACCTAGTTGAAAGCAACTCGGCCCTCTACAGGGGCGTAACAACTACATCTTGTCTCAACGCTGCCCCGAAGAACGCTGTTCTCCGATCCTTTATGGTTTTTCGACCCTACAACTGGAAATCGCCATTATATGTGCCACCTCCTCTAAACTTTAAGGTAAAACAGACCAGTTTTTTTTTGTGTGTGGTGAAACCAAACTTGCGCGCGACTTGCAAAATTTAGCGGAATTAAACTTTGTCTTGTTAAATCCAAAAAAAAGCGACCTTCAGTCAAAAATCTTTTAGTTGCACGAAATATTTGTAAAAAGAAACTTTATGCTGTGTTTTCCTGTAAACTACGCCACACAGATATATGGCAGTATAAATATTGTGAGTCAACGGCGTCGTTTCCTGAACGTTCAAGGGTTTTAATTCTGTACTTCAACCTTTTTGGTGTTATAACTTGTCATTTCGTTGTATTTTGCCATATGTTTCATTATATGTGTTTTAAAGTTTACTGTCTCTTATTGTGTCTTTTGTACTTGCTGCTGTAAGAATTTTGCAAGCTTTAAATATATAGGTGGAGGCCCAAAATAAAGGTAGGTTCTATTCCCGTGAGCTGTTGGCTTCTCGGCCTTCCACGAGGACCTACACAATCAGTTGGACTTGGAAGGTGGCGCCCACTTATTTTGACTCGCCCTGTACACAAATAAAGATTTTCTCCCATAAGCGATTTTCACGAACTCCCCCTACTCCTCTGAGCTAAGCTGTAGGCCCTTTTCCATCAAGTTGAGTTACGAATCGTCGAAAAAGCTCGATTGGCCTGTAACAAATTGGCGCCGTAACGTGGAACTTTTTTTGCGACCGTAACAGTATATCTCTTCGTTGCTTTAGTGATGGTTCGCTGGTATTGCAGAGTGCTTTGACGGTTGAACTGGTTACGAAAGTACCAGTTGCTATTCTTATAGAAGTATTATGGACTGCTTCTAATTGCTTTAATCTATGGGGTATTGCTGATGAATATATGATTGCTCCACAATCCAAGTGACAACGGATTAAAGTTCTGTAGATCATAAGTAGGGTTTGCGTATTTGCGCCCCATTCATAGTTAGATAGGGTTTTAAGTATTCCCAATTTAGATTTACATTTTGTTTTTAGTAGTTCCAAGTGTATAGCCGAGGATAGTTTTCTGTCGAAGGTTAAGCCTACGAGTTTGATGTTATCCGCATAATTGATCTTTTGATTATCTAGTAGCAGGTTCGGTTCTTGGTTATCTTGGTCCTTTTTCCTAAACCGTATGGCTGTCGTTTTTGAGGCGGCAAATTTGTAACCTGAGTGTGTTGACCGGTTTACTAGACTGTCGGTTGCATATTGAATTCTGGACTGAGGTTAGCACTTTTCCATAGCAATATATCATCTGCAAATAAGCCGATATACACTGGAGGAGAAATTTTAGTTCCTATATGATTTATGGCTACTATGAACAGTGTTACACTGAGAATCGAGCCTTGCGGGACTCCATTCTCTTGGGTTACGGTGCTGGAGTAGTGACCGCTGTATCTTACTTTAAGGCGTCTTTCTTGGAGGAAGTTTTGGATGAAGCCAAGTATATTACCATTTAGGCCAAAGTTATTGAGGGTCTTAATTATGTGATACCTCCAGGTCATGTCAAAAGCTTTTTCTAGGTCGAAACACACTGCAATTAAAAGGGATTTGTTGGCAAATGAATCGCATATATCAGCTTCTAGACGTATTGTGCTGTGGAGTGATTTTGTCTGAAGCCACTTTGATATTTTGAGAGTAAGTTGTTGTGCTCTAAAAACCAGCGAAGTCTATAGTTTATTATTTTTTCCATTAGCTTATATAGTGTTGAAGTAAGGGATATTGACCGATAGCTCAGAGGGTTTGATTTATCCTTCCCTGTTTTATGGACTGGAATTGTTATGGCTTCCTGCCAGTTTCGAGGAAAACTATGCTTGTTCCACATTAGGTTGTATAAGTCAAGCAATTTCGTTTTGGCTCTGTTTGATAGTTTTTGAAGGAATATAAATAGGATATGTTATTAGATATCTGTTAGTTAAACTGTATTAAATATTACAGAATTCTTTACATAACACAACATATAGATGTCAAGTACCACTTCATACGTGAGAAATACATGGAGAAACAAATTAATCCAGAGTATATAACAAGTTCAAAACAGTTGGCTGATATTTTTACAAAGCCTTTGCCAAAAGAAACATTTGTAAGAATGTGTTTAGCGTTAAATATTATAGAAATATATACGTGAAATTTTTCTTGTTCTAATTTTTTGTAGTACATATGTTATTGGATTGATACCATTATTTAAAGTGAGTGTTCAAATATTAAACAATGATGGCGCCATCTAGTGTCCTAATTTGTTTTATATATGTATGCATGCGTTTTTTTTTTCAAGTCTGCTGCTGGTAAATGTAATCGTAAAGTGTGTTCAACAAATAAAAGCGATTTTATTGGTCTCCAGTTTATTTTCGTGTATTTTATTACATCCACTAGGCGGAAAACAAAATTCTTGCAACAGAAATTCAATAAAATGTCTCCTTAAAATATATTTATTTATTTATTAAAACTTCTCAATAACAATTGGTCTAATATTATCTTTTTACTTGTCTAGGTACTAGTTTATACTGTAATAGTTTAAACATACAAAATACCATTGATTTATCTTACAATTAAGTTTTCAGGTTTACATTTATTTCATACGGATTATACCTATTTTCATGACTTACTTTACGAGGAGGCAAAATTTTGTTTATCACAAGTGATAGTGTAACAATTACTAAAAAGTGTATGAAAATGCATATAGGAAAAATTGCAACAAAATGGCTAGAAAAATACTTTTCTAGATTAAGGACATGATAAGCTATGTAAGTCTCATTAAAACTTACTTTAAAGGCACTATATATAAAGCACACTGTTTATTTGTGTGTCAGTAATAGGTGATAGTTATTATTGTCACTGAAATGACCACCAAGCATACAAGAGCTTGTTTATTTTAACTGTTAACTTTATTACAAACTATTATGTCCATTTGTTGCAACTTCTTATTCCGAAAAATGCTTAAAATGGAAGACTATTAGGATACTGATGTATTGGTAAAATTAGTACATTAACTGTTATGAATATCACAAACTTCAACAAGTGATTGTTAGATCAACAACAGTCACTGTTTTATAATCGAGCAGTTTTTGTAAATCTCAAATTATGTATTTCGCCTACATCATCATCATTCTAATTAAAAACAACTGAATATTAACAAACTAAACTTTCCAACAACTTTGTAAGACAGTAAAATAATGTACTAAAATAAATAAATTTATGTTCAACACTTTAATACTACCTAGAGTCATTTTAACTACTTACTGCCTAATAGACATTTATCTAACCTAAAAAGGCAAAACTTCACCATACACTTTATTGCTGTTCATATCAATTTATCTTCCTGTGCAGTCTGAGATCTCTAAATGTACCTAATAGTATCAAATTAAGTATTGTCTAAGTCACAAACCTAAAGGTCCACTCCTGTATAAGAACCAAAGAGCTGCGTTAAGAAGATATAGAAAAATACTGCAAGGTTTCAAGGTTAAACTAGATATTGGTTTTGGAAGAGTTAATAAATGAAATGATTGAATTTAATGCTCTATAATGTCAAATGACATGAAAATATTAATTGAAGAGTAGTTTTCAAAGCTTCCATTATTTATTCATTTAGGGATAAATATGAAACCAGAATTATTTTTATATACTTTGTAAATATAACTAATATGGTAAAGGGTAAGAGCGGCTACCGGTTCCTCCATGGGAACTTGTTAAAATATTTTGATTGTTCTCTTTAGAGATGGACCTGCTATACTGAAATAGTAAAAGTACTATAGAACCCTCAGCTAAAATTTTATATATTTCAGAGAATTACCACCCATAAAAATTTGCGTGGCCCATCAAAGCCCAACCCACGTTTCTAATTAAAACCGTTTCATTTTAAAACACTTTTACTTTAACTACTACCGGTAGCATTCCTCTCTGCCCAAGCAGGAAATGTGTCCAGATCGTGATATACAACTGGCCCAAAGGTGGGAAATATTATAATTAGCACAACGAGAGCTATCAGAGAAACTCCCAGTCCAGCTTTGACCATTTCCTTTGTAGGTATATTGCACGCCGCAGAGGCTATGGCGTTTGGAGGTGTTCCAACAGGTAGACAAAAGGCATGTGAACAGCACAGGCCAGCCGGCATCATCAGGTAGAGAGGATGTATTCTGGCATTTCGGGACAACTCGGCCAACACTTGCAGAATAACGTTAGCAACAGCAACGTTGCTAGAAAACTCCGTCAGAATTGAAGCTACGACTGCCGATATCAACATAATGTAGAATCTAGGAAGGGTTACCAATCCGCCGAGTTGATCTGCGATTAAGACACTCATACCACTTTTTTGGGAACCTTCGGCTAGAGCAAACGCTCCTCCCAGCAGGAAAATCAGACCCCAGGGTAATTTCTGTTGAACGACTTTCCAGGTTACCAATGGGGGTGAGGGGGCTATTGGGCGAGTACTTTTATTTTTGCTGAAGATGTACAGGAAGTCGGGTTTTGCAGGCAGGATGAATAACAGCATCACCACAATCAGTGCAGCAGTTGCGTCTTTCACCTGAAAGAAATTGAAATAATTTTGCGTTAGATGGGTATATAGCAAACGCCACGATCGTGTTCGATAAAATTAAAATAGGGATTTCTTGGTAGAGGGGGATTATATAAAATTTTCACGCGCTGCTGAGTTTAAACTGAAAATTAATTGTGTTAGAAGTTAGAAACGACGAGGTCCAAGTGCATGTATTTTTATCTTGGACACCCATCCTTTGGCCTCAGATTTGAGTATCAATAAATTACAGTACATTAGGACTCGCCTTTAACCCGGAATCTTTGCAAGGAGTTATATTATTCTGAACCGGGACGCTAAAATTGGAACACGTAAATTTAGACTTTGTACCATTTACTAAACTAGCCCGACCAACGAGTTGGACGATTGCCTGTCACGTTTCAGTAAATTCCTTTAGAACTTCGATTATCTAATTTTTAGTGGGCTTTTGGGTCAAGTTTAAAATCAACATTTCAAAATGAGCCGACGCGACGTTAATAAATCGAACAGTACTCATACGGCCACGCGTAATTTCAAAATAGAAACGCGTACAACTATTAAACGATTAATAGATGCATGAAACCGCCGTAGCGATAATCGTACCTTGTGTTCTGTGAAGAGTGTAGGCCATCCGGCCATAAATTGCGGTTGTCTAAAGAACCACAGCAGAACAGAGATGCCAAACAAAACTGCTACGCAAATCTCGTGAAAGGTCATAGGTCCCATTTCCAACATCTTCTGCCTTATCAACTTTTGAGCAACGATCTCGCCCTGTTGACCTACGCGGATGCTCTTTGCTTCAGGGGAGTTAGGGCGGAACAGACCCATAAATATGAACTGCAGCCACAGCCACGAGAGGAGCATCGTTATTAGCATTATGGGCACGTTCAGAAAGATCCAGTGAGTGAAAATCAAACCATCACCCCACTTGAAAAAGTTTTCATATATTCCTGGAGGAAAAAAAACATAAATTAAACGGTGATGATGTTGGGGTAACGGAAATAAATGGGATAAATGAAAAACATGTACATAAGTTATTGGACACACTTTTTTACCTTTAAAAGTGAGATTCGTTCCACTACCAACAATGGTACCAAGTCCTCCAATGGTGGATGCGTAAGCAGCCCCCAGGAAGTAGCAAATTGTCACTTTGCTGGGTTGTAATTTGTCCTGGTCTTTCAACGGAGGCGTTTCGCCTGTTTCGCCTTGATCATCCTCCTTGCTTCTGCTATTGACGTACATATCACCAATCCCTTGCGATTCCAGTTCTTTCAGGGTGGCTTCCATGATGGGACACATCATAGCAATGGCCGCAGTGTTCGAAATCCACATAGACACGAACATGGTGACCGCTACTAAGCCAAAGTTTAATCGTCTAGGACTGCATCCAACCAGAAGAATCACGACCAGCGCAACTCTTTTGTGCAGGTTGCAATGTTCCACCGCAATGGCGATGATCAAGCCGCCTATGAACATCATGTTGGTCTCTTTTAAGTAGCATAGGGATGTTTCTTCCGAGTGTAAGATGCCCATCAGCGGAAACAGCACCATTGGGATGAGGGCGGTAACAGGGAGGGGTAAACATTCCGTCACCCAAAAGCCTGCCATTATCAAGACCACGTAAAGGCATCGCATGGCTTGTGTGTTGTCAAGGACAAACACTGGCAGCAGTACCAAAGGAAACACGACCACGAAGATGGATCTCCAGTATACGCAAAACGCGTTCAAAATGAGTCTGCAGAAGGTCGCCATTTTTTCGCAAGTTTCTTTAAACGGTTTCACTGAAAATGAAAAGAACAAAGTATTACTTGCAGTGCGATTAACTCTTACTACGGGTGTAGCAAAGAACAATCAATTTGCAACTGACTAACCGATCGGAACTCAATATTAATGTCAAAATATTGACACAAAGAGGTCGAAACAAAATGTTATACGAATGACGTCAAACTGATCTAGTTCGAACTTTGGGTTAGGGCTTTGTGTACTAATTGTAAACTAAAATTGAAAACATTACAGCTCATGGTTTAGAATAAATATGTTTCTAAAATATATTCTAAAGGGAAATAGCTTGGTGATTGTTATAACGTTATCTAAACCAAAACATCCTTTGATTGTTGTAGATTCGTTTTCTAGGCTTGGTTTCAAAATTACACCAATAAATAGTATTGCAAATAGACGAAGAACCTTCATTTGATGTGGAAAGGTAGTGTTCGTTTTCTTCAAATACATATCTTTGAAGTTTTATATTGTTTTGAGGATTTCGTGGTATTTCGAATTGATAATAGCGAGGCTTAGACCGCGTCGTCATTTGAACTACATCCCAAATGACGACCCAATGTAAGCCAGAAGTAATCTAAGCCTTGTCCATTTTTGAAGTCATTATTATAGTTTTAATATTGTTCTTATAACAAAATGTTCACGATAAATAAAATATAAATTCAAATACAGGTGCAGTATAGTAGCTTTGCACTATTGCTGCCATTTTCTAAGGATTTAATAACAATATAACAATATATATGCACAGGCTTACGTGGTGAAACCATGAAAAGCACTTCCTGTATCTCAACAAATTCTTTCATATTTACTCGAACTTATCTTGAAAAACTTATTATGTAACAATAATGCATATGTATATGGTTGGAAAGAGAATGAAAATCTGTATCTAAAAAGTTGATAATCGCTTTACCAAAACGACCAACACTTTCGTAAAGCTCAGAAGAGTAGTTATATAACTGAAAAATACATACTTTTACTAGTTTTCCTTTTCGCTTAAATCTAAACGTACACGTTCACGATGCACAAGACTTTTCAACGACTTTGACAAAACACAAGGTACTTAAAAACAGGAAGTACCACATTAGGCTCGCGCCCACCCTTTTTCCGTAGCTAGTAGGTACTTAATTTAATCATGCACGCACAACCAAGAAAGGCCTTAATTGCACTTCGCGACGGTAATATTAATAATGATTTTAATGTCGAGTTCTAGTGAACAACCATAAGTGACATCAGAGGTGACCGTGGACGAACACAAAAACCAACTGACCGTTTCAACCGTAGTTTGAAGCATGCAGATAATGATAACGGAGAGCAAATGAACATGGCCGCATGATCACCAGGCTTTATTTATAGTTTATTGATGTTATCGACATTTGGTCCAGCAACTGGTTTTCCTAAAATGAGTAAATCGTAACCCCCTTTCGACAGGTTTGCCTCGGTTCACGAAGGGGGAGAACCTTAAGGACGACCATATTTTTACCATTTTTAACTGGATAATGTTAATGCAAACATGTGAAAGCGCAATTCCAAGAAGTAATTGTTATATGGTGTAATTCCAATGCAAATGCAACTGAGTTACCTATGCAGGTTCTTGGGAGTTTCCGAAAAATGGCAAGAAATGAGTGTAAGGTAATGTTCGTGACATTTGAGATTTCTGGGTCAATAAATTCTAATTTATAAGTGTGAAATAAGAAAAACTTTTAAGACATAATTACGATTGAACGAATAGTGGAATATGTCATGCTCAGATTACAGAACATATGTCTTCTGAAATGGTTCATCGGCATTACGAATACCTGTGTAGTACATTCAGAACTTGGAAAATAACCATTAAATGAAGATATTTATGTGCATACCTTCCTTCTGGCCATCTGCATGTTGAACTTCTTAAGTATTTCAGGCTGCATAAATTATTCTTGCATGTTTTTAAATTTCTGAACATCAAAGTTCTAGTATCATTTAGGTACATATTCTGTATCAAAACACTTTTTTGGATAAACGTTTCGGACGTAATTTCTATTCCAAACACGTAACGAAGGATGTTTAGTCATCTATTATATTAATGTTATATGAATATAATATTAAGGTAAAAGTTTAGAAAGTATCTACAACTGCTTCGTGGACATAAAACCAATCTTATCCGAAAAGTTTATTTTTGTATATATTGTACATAAAACCTTAATTTCACTTACACCCTGTATAGTGTACATATTTAACGCAAAAGGAAGTTATTGTAACTGACCTAATATATCACGAGCAAGTAAAATGTCAGTAAAGAACTACCAAACTGCAATTGTTTCTAAGACTAATACAGGTTTCGCTGAAAATTTGGAAGCAAATAAAAATATATACAGGGTGTCTCAAAATTGACGCGCGTGCTTTTGGGATTCTATTCAGGGAGCTACAACAAATCGAAAATTGAGAGTGCAAATTTTTCCTACAGTTCGTTGTCGAGTTATTGATGAAAAAGTAAATAATAAGTTTTGCGTGACGGGGATTCGGCACAATTTCTGTAGACGATAGTTGCATAGTGGAAACAATGATCCACATTTCATTTTCTTGTGTGGAGCACATTTACTGACACGGCTAGCATAAATACTCATAACCTGCTGCATGAATGGAGGAATGAAAACCATCACTTAATACGCAAAACATCTTATCAAAGATGACGGTCAATAAACATTTGGGTTGGTTTTTAAATAACAATGTAATTCGTCCACACATTCTACCTAAGCGACTTAATGTAGCTTTGTATCTTCCATTTTTAAATGCAAATCTACCACTGCCATTGCTTGATGAAGTTCTATTAAAACTTAGATTAAATTGTTGCTTCCACATGATGTTGCGCCGTTACATTATGGGAATACAAAGAGGTATTTCCGAAATGAAAACTTCCGTGAGAGGTGGACCCACACTACGGCCTCCTAGATCATCGGATTTGAATCCGTTGGATTTCTTTTTCTGGGGTCTTTTGAAAGAAAACGGTTACCACGAACCTGTTGTGAATCCTGCAGATGTCGTAGCTCATATTTACGCAGCTGTGGCCTCAATAAACGAAAATATGCAAGATGGTTCGTGTTTCCATTATAAATCGTACGAATGTTTGCCTCGAACGAGGAAGTAACCTATTTGAACACATTTTGTGACAACAGTTGTGGACGATATCTTTTTTGATAATAATATTAGTTTTTAAAAAACTTTAATACAAATGTTAATTTTTTGTATTTTACCAATAACTCGATATCGAAGAATAATTGGAAAAATGTTCACTTTTAATTGTAGATTTATATAAGTCCCCTGAGTCAAAATCCCAAAAGCACGCACGCAAAAAGGCGTCAACCGTGAGACATCCTGTACAGTATCTCCCAGGTTTGCTAAACTACAGGTAAAATACATGGAAAATTACATTTTCCTAGACTTTTAAGTCCCCAGAATACTTTGGCCAAGAATGTAAACAATACCATTGTTATCGGTTGTTAGAGTAGTTTCGTTTAAAGGAAAACAAAACCGTATATACAGGGTATCCCAGGTTTACGCATACATAAACTACATGGGAAATATATTTTGCAGATTTCATTTTCTCAGCATACTATGGTTAGGAATGTAAACTGTATTATTGTTATTAGTTGCTGTTGGTGGTGTTTAATGCAAAAGAACGTAAAAACATATACAGGGTCTCCTAGAGTTTCCTAACTACAGGCAAAGTGCATCAAAATTAATGTCTTTCGAGATTACAAGTCCCCGCCATACTTCTGCTAAGAATGTGAACTGTATTATTGTCATCGTTTCTGATTAACGTCGTTTAGTTTAAGTGGAAACAAACCATATATACAGCGTCTCCCAGGGTTAATGAACTATACATAAAATTAATACGAACTATATTCTGATTTCATTTCCTTAGAATGCTTTCGTAATGTAAGCTGTATTGAAACATGGTTCACTCCCATTTAGTAGAAGGATTTTTAGCCACTCTCTCCAAAACTTCTACCTCAAAATCCACCGTTCGCCTTGTTCTGGTAACTCCGCAGTTGTGCCTGTTGACAACGAATGTACTTTCCTCCCGCAGCTATTATTGTAAATTTTTCAAATAGTTTTTTTTTTGCTTTTTAATTTTGATTTTTTCTATTGCTTAATTTTCAAACATTTTGTTAATTAATTTATTTAAAATTTAATTTGAATTTAAAAAGTAGGAAAGCGGGCTTTATTTATCCTGTATTAATTTCCGTTGTTATGGAAACACATAGTAGGTAGTAAATTGAGTTGCCTACATTTAGGCGCTTCTTAAAGAATCTTTGAGAAGCTCTATCCCTGAAAGGAAACACTTTTGACCATAAATTTATTAACAAACAAATGTTTCTGCCCTAGAAGTTTGTCCCTGCAATTTATTAACACCCTGTATAAATATAATTTCCTGTCAATTTTGTCCATGGTTCAGGTACCTGGGAAACTCTGTATATAACTTTTGTAGCTTTAAAATCCACTTGTATTATTAATTAAATTATTAGGAACAAACTGTTGGTATTAATCATTGTTAAATGTTACATACGTTAAAGTACATAGTCCTAATCAGCAGTTCTTATAATAATGTGAGTAATTACAAGAATGAAATTGCTATTATTATTAATGTGTTATCTATTTGATTAAGAACTGACTAACAAAGGTGTTGTTTTAAATATTTTAGAACCATATTTTGCTTTAATCAGCGATGAATATAGTTGAATGTTGATGAATGCATTCTAATTTGTATGAGCTCATTATGCGGAATTCCGAAATGATAAACTTGAATTGCATTTTATTTATTGAATGTTAACAGCTTGATTCTGTTCTGGAATCTTATGTGCGAATGTATCGATAAACATTGCAAATTATGGGTCACTGTGATGATTGGTATGGTCACGAAGAGGATTTGCAAAATATTTAATTTTTACCTATGCTTTAACTGAATAAAACCTTACAAAGACAATACTATAACTAATTACATTTTGTTATTACAAATTACTGTCAAGAATCACAAGAAATGAAACTATAAGCTTACCAGCTCAGGTAAATTATTGGACATTAATTTCACGGAATTCAAAAATTGCAGAACACAAGAAAATGCATTTTTAATACGCTTCAAATTCCGAAGGAAATTTAAAATCAGTCTATGTATGAACTAGTGAAAGACTGAAAATATATTTTCAACCCTAATACAAATTTGCTTTCTTTTCGCCAAATTTAAACTATTCATATTTTTCTATGTAATATCTGACTGTAGCTTCCTATTCCCTTGCCATTAGCTACACTGTTCTGGTAATTTATTTTTACAGTTAACATATATTATTATTACTAAAATTACTAGTATAGCAAATTAAGTTTCAGTGTTGCTAAAGGCAAATAAATATTAAAAGAATTTCTGTTTAAATAAATACCAAGATGCAATGGAAATTCCTTTGGTAACTGACCATAAAACATTTAAAAAAATAAAATACACGACAAACCATATTTTTTCGGATTGTCTTCAAGATACTTTGGCTACATTATTGTTATGAGCATTTTATGACATTTTGCGGCATATTCAAGGGCAGCCATTCTAAAATTACTAGTTGGAGATGGAGAATGTAGTGGCCATTTAAATACTACACACTATAATGATGCTTTTTTATATTCGTGGAACTGAATAGAGTCTAAGAAGAAAATCTACAAGATATTGCGGCGCAAATATATATACTGAGCTTTCTATTTCAAGGGAAGATAGTAGCTTGCGATAGGATATACAAACACGCAGAATAAATCTTGTTACGAGAAGTGTTCAAATTTAAACAGGAATGTTGTGCGTGACTCGTGTTAACATATTCATGGTAATTGTTTCGCTATAATATTATTTTGACAGTTACAGTTAGATGTCGGAAAGTTTTGTTCATTGTAGCGTGGAACAACATACAATAATCAAATTTCCTACGAATGAAGTCGTAAATTCGATTGAAATTCTTACAAGATTGCGAGCATAATACAGCGATCAAGGTGTTTCTGAAAAAGTCGGGTATTTCAGTGGTCGAAATCTTTCAAAGACGGAAGAATTTTTGCAGAAATTTAGCCTCATGTACGTGGAGTACTAGTACCAGACCTCGATTAATTGTGAAAAGGCAAACAAAATTAATGTCCTTATTGAGCAAGACAGAAGGTGACGTCAAATTACTCAAAATTTACAAATTAGTGCCGAAGGTGTTGAAGACATTATCAAAAGAAGCTAAGGTATTGGCAGGCGAGTGTCAGCTGCATTCCGCGCTTGTTGATCGAAGAACAGAAGTTGAATCGTTTGCAAATCTCTTCTTCTTTGCAGCAGAGATATGAAAGAGGACATGAACAGTGACAACTGATGAAACTTGAGTACATTATTTTACCTAGTGATGATTCAATAAGCGCAAGCTTGCAGTGATGTCACACCGCATCTCCAAAGCCAAAGAAAGCAAAAACTCTGATGTCAGCTGGTAATTTGGGATTCTCAAGGGGGATAATCTTTGCTCTTTTCCTTATAGAATGTAGTATAATTAATTTATAAACACTTTTGCGCAATAAGTTTAGGCAGGCGATCAGGAACAAACGAAAGAAAAGAGAACTTCTGTTTGTTTTCTCCAAAACAATTCTCGCCCCCATAATGCTGCAAGAACAATTGAAGCCACACAGAAACTTCCTCATGTAGTATATAGTCCGGATCTTGCTCCCTCCGATTTGTATTTGTTTTGCCCACTAAAATACTTTTTAACTGGGAAAATGTTTCAATTAAATATGGACATTGTCAAAGCAGTTTAAGAGTGGATACGCATGCACCCCAAAGATTTCTTCCAGAAAGGTACTAGAAAGCTTTCAGATCGGTGACGCAAGTGTATCACTAGGCAGGAGGACTATATCCAAAAGTAACATAGTTTTCATCGTTGTTAATGTTTTATATATAAATTCTATTTTATATATAAATTCTTGTTTAAATTTAAACATTAATGCCCGAGGAATTTATTCTGTGGCTTCTTTTTTAGAAAATGATTAATACAGAAAGATTTACATTAATTATTTACTGATGTTGAAGCAATTAATGTATTGATATGCGCAGTTAACAGGACAAACTTCATGGTATTGGTACTTCATGTATATCCGGAGTGCACGCTGTTACCTTCGAACAGCAGAGACGTGCTCGCGCTCTTATCGCGGATCTGGCAGTGTGTGCGACTTATCAACGACTATCTTCAGTGATAACCGTTCAACGCAAACATTCATTTTCATCCTATTTCTGGTAACAAAATTATACTTAATTATTAAGCTTTGGCAACCCAAATACGTCACACCCAACAACATGTCCGTTTTAAAAAGAAATTCTGATCACTTATCTCCACCGATCACCGATCTACAAAAAAAATATCTCTGGAAACCTGAGTCTCTAATCGAGAAAAATAGGTACTACTTACCTAACCACCTCGAACCTTCCGCTGCAAATGAAACCGAGACAGATAACGTACCACCCAAACTTAAAATACCACCTATCTTCCTACATGGCCCAATCAATCATAAAGAAGTAATCAACGATATTAAAAACCTCGCAAAAGAAGAATTCACAACATGCTTAAATTCAACCACATTAAAAATCACCCTAACAAATCAAGACGACTACAGAACCTTGGCAAAACATTATTCAGATAATAAAATAGAATTTCACACATTCCAAAACCCCAACAGCAGACCACTTTCGGTAGTTATTAAAAACGTTCCACCTTCCTTAACTGAAGATGATATTCTTGAAGAACTAGCAAAGTACGAACTACCGATAAGGCGGGTTACAAGGCTATTA